>JAGGAQ010006057.1:0-48035 GCA_017657225.1 Termitomyces sp. T69sscA
GGCAGGACAACTGGGACGAGCTGCTTCCAGATGCAGAGTTCCAGTACAACAACCACGTTCATGCAGCCACGCAGGCACACCCTTCCTCCTGGATACAGGACACCACCTGTGCATGGGCTTTGAGCCCCGGGCCCGGCCCTCAGAAAATGAAGCTGTGAACAAGTTTGTAGACCGGATGAGGGCAGCACAGGAGGAGGCCAAGGCAGCTCTGACAAAGGCAAAGGACGACATGGCCCGGTACTACGACCGTGGAAGAACCCCAGCACCCAAGTACCAGCCCGGAGACCGGGTCTATCTGGATGCCTCCGACATCACCACCACTCACCCGTCAAAGAAGCTCTCACACCGGCAGCTAGGACCCTTCATGGTGGAAAGACAGGTAGGCCCGCTAGCCTACCGGCTCCGGCTCCCAGCAGGAATGCGACAGCTTCACCCAGTATTCAATGTAGTCAAGCTAACACCAGCTCCGGAGGACCCTATCCCGGGACGACGCCCAGTGCCTCCCCCACCCCTGGTGGTGGTCAATGACAACGAGGAGTATGAGGTGGAGGAGATTCTGGACAGCCGCCTATTCCGCAGACAACTACAGTACAAGGTGAAGTGGAAGGGTTATGGAATTGAAGACATCTCCTGGGAGCCCCGGGAGAATGTGCATGCCCCGGGACTGGTCAGAGAATTCCACCGGAGACATCCAGATGCGCTCCGGGCCATCCGGGGGATCTACCCCATCTCGCCAGCAGACCAGGCAATCTGGAACTTCTTCTATCCCGCACGTCAAGACGCTGCACGCTAGAGGGGGGGTGATGTCAGAGGACTTCCATTCAATTTCCATTCTCGAGCACATCCTACGCCACCCCCGGGACCCCCGGGACTTGCCCTAAACCTCCAGGACTTGTTCTAGACCCCCGGAGATCTCCGGAGGTCATTTCCTTTTTTGGAAATCCCCGGAACTTTGCGTCCCTCCTGTTCAAACATTACCCAAGGTTAAGGTTAGCTCCGGTCACCTGTACAGTTGTTCCCACGCCTCCGCCGCCCACTGATGCGCCGCGCCAAGCAGCGGGGAATCCTTAGACTTGTTCTCTTTGGATTTCCCTTTGCTAGGTGATTAGTACCATTGTATCATTGATTACCCTGTCTAATACAACTTCGGATTTCCCTCTGCTAGTTGTGTGATTGAGCCGCAACTCCCGGAGGTCGCCCTTACAGATGGCCGGTGATGGCCGGGGGAGTTGGCCGGGTAGTGGTCCGGGCCCAGGATGGTTGTGGGGGTGGTTTTGGGAGTGCTGGAGTCCCGGGGCCGGGGCTGAGTCCCGGGGGTCGGTAGCGGGTCGTGACAATGGGGCATGCTAACCACTAGTCCACAAGCCTATGCCAGAAAATGTATCAGTACTCCTTTTTATCAACGTGTCTCTGAAGAGTGAAGAACAAAACATTGACAACCCCACATGCAAAGATGAGATAGGTCTGGCTTTGTACCTTCAACAATTTTGTAGGGCATAGTTAATGCAGGTAGAGTGGAACTAGGGAGGTGATTGCAAAGATATTATGCAGTCAGAATAGCATCACTTAAGAAAGATATAGGTAATCCAAATTCAGTCATCAGTGCTTGAGCAGTATCTTCAATAATTAAAATGTAGCGTTCAGCCTTTCCATTTTGCTGGTGAGCATAAGCAGCAGTAGATTGAAGAGTGATGCCTGCTCAATTCAAGTGATCATGAAGGTCACTTGCTACAAATTCTTTGGCACTGTCACATTGAACAACCTTGACCTTACTGCCAGACTTGGTTTCCAATTGAGCCCGAACAATTTTGAAATGTTTTGTCACTTGAGACTACACTGACAAGAGAGCAGTGTCATTGAGATTGGAGAAGTCATTGAATATGGAGTGGAAATTATTAGATTGTCCATTTGCAAATTGACTAAAAAATGGTCCACAGAAGTCTATGTAAAGGAGATTGCAGACTTTGTCAGTGTCACAACCTGCCACCGACCCCCAGGACTCAGGCCTGGCCCTGGACTTCCACCCCCTCAAACCGACCCCCACGACCGCTCCAGGCCCAGACTGCTACCTGGCCAACCACCTCGGCAACCCCCGGCCATCACTGCCTGTCACTGCCACCAGCCACCACCACTCCTGGCATCCCCTCAGCCATCACTGCTGTGACTGCCACATCAGCGCCAGCACCGGCAACATCCAGCACTCCTCCAGCCTGTGCCGAGACTCCCATTATGCACCATGATCACAAATCACACATCACCGCTGACCCAATCTCCACATGCCATGCTCCGCTCCCACTCCCCTCCTCACTGCCTCACTGCTGCATGTCTCTGCACTCCCAGTGCAAGACCTTTACGCCATGCAACATGTCTCAACCCCCTCCACCACCCTGCATGATCTCTGGGTCTCATCCTAAGCCCCAGCGCTGTGACCCGCCACTGGGACCCAGGCCTGAGCCCCTGAGCCTACCTACCACACAGTATATAAGTTGTAGAGTAGTAAGTAGTACTCCAGTCTTAATATTACCGTACCTCTCGTATTGTTTTGTTGTGTTTCATCTCCATCTCTTAGTCTCGCACGTTCCAGTCTCAAACTTTCAACTCTGCTTCATTTCTTATTGTACTTGTCCTGTATTTGCTCCTATTTGTTGTCTCTACCCGCCTCATACTCTAATTCCATTTCTGCTCTACTCTTCATCTCTCTGCCAACCTCTAAGTTCCCTGGTCTCTTCTGTCTCCAGCCTCAAGTCTCAACTTGTTCTGTTCCCACTTCCCTTATCTTATCTCGACTCTTTCCCCTTTTGGTTGCTTAACCTCTGCTCCTCCCGCTTCCATCCCCAGGACTTGCTAAGTCCCCATGCTTGTCACTTCCAGTTTGTTGATCCCTGGGACTCGCTCACTTGTTCTACTTTCTTGCTGTCACGACCCACTACCGACCCCCGGGACTCAGCCCCGGCCCCGGGACCCCAACCCTCTCAAAACCACCCCCACGACTGCCCCAGGCCCGGACCGCTACCTGGCCAACTCCCCCGGCCATCACCGGCCATCACCTGTCAGGTTCCACTGACCACGGGGGCTCAGTCTACTGGGCGAATCCACCTTACAGCTATTCACCATGTACAAACACAGAGCACCAGGAGTAGCGCGAGGTGTAGGAGACCGAAGCAGGGTGGGGGGTGGTGTGTGGAAGAGTGCCGGTAGCGCTGGTGGGTAAGACGAGTGCCAGGGAGGGTGAAGGACGAGGGCCGGGGGTTGGCGCGAGTCCTGGGGATGCAAGAGAGTGAGACGAGCGAGCGCCAGTGGGCGAGTGAGTCCCAGGGATCGAGAGAAAACCAGATGTGGGGACTTAGCGAGTCCTGGGGATAGAAGCAGAGCCGGGGAAGTCGAATAGCCAAAAGGGGAAAGAGTTGAGATAAGATAGCGGGGAAAGGGAACAATTAAGTCGAAGAGGAGAGAGCCGGGAACAAAGAGTCAAGAGAACTTAGAGTAGAAAAGAGAAAAGAGGACAACGAAAATGGATTAAGGGTACGAGACGAGTGGAGACAAGACAGAGAGTCAAAACAAGACGAGTACGAGAAAAGAAGCAAGTAAAAGTAATGAGACCGGGACACGCGAGAGACAAAACAGAGACGAAAACACAACAGACAAGACGGGGTTACGGTAATATCAAGACTAGAGTACCTACTTACTACTCTGTGCCTTATATACTACGTAGTACGTATGGCCCGGGGATCAGGCCCGGGTTCCAGCAGCGGGTCGTGGTGCCGGGGCTTGGGATGAGACCCGGGGGCCGCGCGGGACAGGGCAAGGCTAAGACATGTTGCGCGGCGCGGAGGTCTTGTACTGGAAGCGCAGAGACACGCAGTGGTGGTGTGGTGAGGAGGGAGCAGGAGCGGGGCGTGGCATGCGGAGGTCAGCGGCAGTGATGCGCGATCATGATGCGTGATGGGGGTCTCGGCGTGGGCCGGGGGTGACGGGTGGTACTGGCGCTGGGGTGGTGTGATAGCCGAGACCCGGCGCTGATGTGGCGGTCATGGCGGTGATGGCCAGGGATGCCGCAGGTGGCGGTGGCTGGTGGCGTCGACGGCCGGTGATGGCCGGTGATGGTCGGGGGAGTTGGCCGGGTAGCGGTCCGGGCCCGGGGCGGTTGTGGGGGTGGTTTTTGGAGGGTTGGAGTCCCGGGGCCAGGGCTGAGTCCTGGGGGTCAGTAGCGGGTCATGACATCACCGCTTGTCAACGCCACCAGCCACCGCCACTTGCGGCATCCTCGGCCATCACTGCCCATCACCGCCCATCGCCACCACAGCCACCACCACTCGTGGCACCCCCCAGCCATCACCGCTGTGACCACCACATCAGCACTGGCACCACTCATCACCCCCGGCCCGTGCCAAGACCCCCATCATGCATCACAATCACGCATTACTGCTGACCTGACCCCCACATGCCATGCCCCGCTCCCGCTCCCCCTCACCACCCCACTACCACATGTCTCTGCATCTCCAGTGCGAGACCTCTGCACCGTGCAATATGTCTCAACCTCGCCCCGCCCCACGCGGCCCCTGGGTCTCACCCCAAGCCTCAGCGCTGCGACCTGCCACTGGAACCTGGGCCTGAGCCCTGGGCCCTATGTACTGCGTAGTATATAAGTTGTAGAGTAGTAAGTAGGTACTCTAGCCTTGATATTACCATAGCCTCGTATTGTTTTGCCTTGTTCTTGTCTCTGTTTCGTTTTCTTGCATGTCCCAGTCTCTTTATTTCTACTTGCTTCTTTTCTCACTGTACTCGTCTTGTTTCGTCTCTGTCTCATCTCTACTCGCTTCGTACTCTCAATCTATTCTAATTGTTCTCCTTTCCCTTTTCTACTCTAAGTTCCCTTGGTTCTTCATTCCCGGCTCCTCTCTTCAGCTTAATCATTTCCATCTCCCATTATCTTATCTTGACTCTTTCCCTTTTTGGCTGTTTAACTTCCCTGGTTCTGTTTCCATCCCTGGGACTCGCTAAGTCCCCGTGCCTGTTATCTCTTGATCCCCGGGACTTGCTTGCTCACTGGCGCTCGCTCGTCCCATCCTCTTGTATCCCCAGGACTTGCGCCAACCCCCAGCACTCATCCTCCACCCTCCCCAGCACTCCCCCCACTCGCTGGCGCTACCGGCACTCCCCCACATACTGCCCCTGCCCCGCTTCGGTCTCCTATGCCTCGTGCCCCTCCCAGTGCTCTGTGTCTGTGTACACGGTGATCATCACGTAAGGTGTTTGCCCAGTAGACTGAGCCCCCATGGTCAGCGGAACCTGACACCTGCCTCCTCGGGACTTGTGCCTACCCCCAGCACTCATCCTCCACTCCTCCCCAGCACTCGCCCCCCATCCCAGCATTACCAGTGACCCCCCACCCACTTCTTCCACCCTGCTTTGGTCTCCTATGCCTTGTGCCCCTACCAGTACTCTGCGTCTGTAGACACAGTGCTCACCACGTAAGGTACTCGCCCAGTGGACTGAGCCCCCGTGGTCAGCGGAGCCTGACAGTCAGCCCTTTGTTGATGATGATTGTAAGGGTGTGCAGGTTTTTACCAACAATACAGGGGATACAATGATCATCAGTAAAAGAACCAGCATAGTCAACCCCAGAAGCAAAGTTCTTAGTGAGAACTACTTAAGTTGCATCATGTGAAGGATGTCCTAGATGACAATGCCAAAGGTCAGGTGTAACTGGAACCTGGGGAAACATGACAGATGTGTCAGTGATTGCAGGAAAAGAAATGGTTGGAAAGAAACTTGGAAGAACAAAGTCGCAGTACAGAAAAGACAACTGATTATATGAAGATGCTAAGATTGCTTTGTCTCAAAGATTCAGCAAAGACAAAGAAAGGAAAATGGAAGTAGTATCCTTTGTGAAAAGAACATCCATCCCATGTTCTACCATAGACCCTACAGAGAGTAAGTTAATCAGAACATCTGGAGCATGTACAATCTGAAAGAATGAGAGTAATGTTTTGACCATTGACATGAGTACAAAATCTAATAGACATTGAATTTACCATTCAGGTTGTTGTCCCAAGATCAATGAACTTCTTCACAAGTGTAGTCATAAGCCTTGTGATCCAGCACACCATCCATGAAGCCCTGATTTTTCTCATAAAGCCTAAAGTCCCAAGGTGTTCTGGCAACTTGATTCACAGCAGTACACTATGTTTGAACAAAAGTTGGAATCACATTCAAAGCACACATGAATCTAACCACTGAGTCCTTCACATGCTGTGCAGAAGCAGCACTACCAACACTGTACTGTTCTTGCAGGAACTCCAAGAGGTCATGAGCTGTATGGACAGGAAAATTGTAGGGTCCACCCTGAGCAGGAGGGAGAGAGTTAAAACTTTCAGCCAACAGTCTGCCTGATAAGATGTAAGTGACAATATTGTTGTTCTGCCAGAAAATCTCATAAGCACAAGACTCTGTGGCTGTCCCATGAGGTGGATAAGAAGGAGGAGTGACAACTATGCATGTCAAATCATAAGGTGCACCTGGGGGTTGGAGAGGACAGATGTGACCATTCAACTCCATTTGATTAATGAGCACTGAAGCCAAACCAAACCAGTTGCCCCAGTCAGCAGAAGAGCTGAGTTTGGGAATAGTACCAAGTGGTGGGGGTTTGAAATCAGAATGAGATTTGGAAGAGAAATAATGAGTGGAAACAAAACCGGAAACCAGCAAGTGAAAGAAGTGAGGATAAGGATATGGATTCAAAGCAATAGAAGTGTAATATTGAGGATCAATTTGATGGTGTGGATGGACAAAAGCATGGGGAGGTACAGAAAGAACAGTAGGAGGCAGAGGAAAAACTAAAGGCAAATGGTGGGAAGGAAGAAAAACAGAAGGCAGATGTGATAAAACAGGAGGAGGGGAAAAAGGAGGGGTAAACAAGACCTGAGGCACATGTGATGGTGGGATGGTAGCATTAACAGGAGTACAGAAGGCATGTGGAGGAAGGGGAAAAGAAGCTGAAGGTACAGCATCCTGCATCAATGGAGGTAAAGGTGGTACCCAAGACAAATGACAAGTCAAAGGTCAAGAATGAATGCAAGAAGAAGGAATGGGTGTCAGAAAATGTTGAGAAGGAGGTAAAGGGAAGAGGGGAATGGAAGAAGTGGGAGTTGGCATTGCAAAAGAATCTGGAGTAAGAGAGGAGTGCAAAGAAGTTGATATATGTGGACAATTTCCATGGAAACAACGCAAACAATGATGTTTAGGATCAGAAACTAAAGTAGAGAAAGAATCAGGAGGAAAAGAACATAAATGAGGAGGTAAATCCCAAAGAAAACCCTTAGGTTGGGCTGGAAAACCCAACGTTACCCAAGAAGCAGACAATGATGCAGCTTTGAACCCCAAAGAGTGTGGTTTGGCAAAAGGATCAGACATGGAGAACTCCAAATGGAGGTATGAAATGCAATAAGCGAGGTGATAGCCAAACTGAGGAATGATGAGTTGGTATGAGACAGAGAGAGTGAAGAAACCATGATCCAAGTGAAGGAGAGTTGCTCCCGGCAACTCAGATGGTACTAGCAATCCCAGAAGGGATGCCCATAACCTGCTAGACTGGAACTAAAAGCCTACATGACAGTGAAATGATACCTCAGTGACTGTCGAGAGAAGAGAAGCAACTATGTTATGACCATACCTACACAACAGTGAAATGACTACATTTATGGTATTAGCAACAGTAAGGTAGGAAAACAAATTAATGTGAACACTTACTACCTCAGTGACTGTCGAGAGAAGAGAAGACACTGAGGTAGCAAGTGTCACGTCAACGCGTTATGGTAATACCACGTGACCATGAAGTAAACTGAATGAAATCAAGTGAGTCCTGTCTAACAGAAAATTCTTCGCAGGTTTACGGGAAACATAATTAGTCAGGTCTGATTCCTTTTATACGTGGCAATTGTTTGTAAACAAGCGATCTGCAAATCTCATTGAATATTTTTGTCCTTTGGCGAACCATTTCAGCAGTGTAGGGACCATTCAGAAAAGGACTCGGGCCCTATGTCGATTTTTGAATACGAGACACTTTCCAACTTCGATGGCTTTTCACAACTTTGGTGAATAGATTACTATTGATTTGACAAACGCTTCAAACTCCAGATATAAATGAATAAGTCTCCCAGTCTCCCTTTGAAATACCGCAGAAAGACTAAGGCCGCTTTCCTGTTTTATTTTTTTTTTGGTGGACGTTAAAACAGCAATTGAATGTTGACACGTAGCTAGTGCTAATCATTCTTGACGGTAGATAACGGTTACACAGCTAAAACATTCAGAAGGAAGTCAACTGACTGAGACAGAGATATGTCAAGTTCCAGCAAACAAGAAAAAGCTGGCAAAGGAGTCTTGGCCTCGGCGACACGCTCCGGGTGCAGCAAAACGAGATTGTGCGCCCACCATAGTGTTATCAAAGTTACACCGAAGAAGAGCCGTCGAAGCAGTGTGAAAAAATAGAGAACGAACGACCCCATGCAATTCAGCAGCATTAGGATGTAGTGAATGCGGGAAGAAAAGAGCATAATAGGCCACATCCCTGCTTCTTTGCCCCTTGATGAACAATCGGAAAATTCATCCGGAAATGATTAATGAGGAGGGAAATGTGCTTAAACTTCTTAAGTAGCAGGTGGGAACGTGACTTTCAAACACGAGAATGCACTGTAAAAGAAAACCTCGAAAGGTGCACAGCACCAGGTGACAAGCCAAGGTAAAAGCCGAATATCAAGGGTCTCCGCTATAAAAGGCATAAATTCCGGGCCTGTACGACATCATCAGATTTCTTTCTATTGGAAGGTCATACAAACCTCCTTCCTCTAAATCGTTCTTCATTGTTTGGGGGACATCAAAGCATTGCCCCACATTTCTGGGGTAATAGCATATAGAAGCCCTACTTTCAACAGGATTGAAGAATCAGAGAATTGACAAATGACAGGCTGATTTGATGCCCTTTCGTTTTTGTTCCATTTTCATTACTTACTTCCTATCATAGAAATCACCAAGCATTTCGAAGACGTTCATCACTTACGTGGTTGCGTCATGTAATCGACAATCGCGGGACCGGATGCAAGTATATTTTTGTGAAGAGCAGAACTCCTGAGAATTTATCTTCACACTGAATTTGGCAGAACCCATGAGTCGAATGCCGCTGATACTTATAGATTACATGAATCGAAATGGAATCGGAGCGGAACGAATATTGAAGCCTCTCTTGTTTGAGACGGGAACCCGAATGCAGACCTAATCTACACAAGACATTTAAGGAAAATGTGCTGGTCCTTTCTGCTACCAACGGGTGTCGAAAACGCCTATTGATATGCTTTAAGCTGGAAGAATCGAAGCTCAGTATGAACTTATCGCAGACGCAGACACATTAAGCGGGTGATTGATCTCGACCGATATATATACAAGTACACCGTATCTTGTGAGATCTGACAAGAAAACAAATCAACGTATCCGAGGCCTGAGGCCATTTGACGCGTGCTCTTGACCCTACCCACGTGTCCTATGCCTATCGATGATCTGTGGAGGCAGGAGCCGGAACATATCCTGACACTCTGGATATCAGGATCCTTCCAGATATGTGACAGTTGGTCCTTGATGCTCAAGAAGAACAAATTTCCTCGTGATCGTCAACCGTTAATGAAAATTGAAAAATTCGATCATCTTTGAGTAGTAGAGAAAAAGATCACTATACTTTTAGACATCTAGCACGGGGAGAAGCGAGTCATTCTTAGGGCAAATACCCACTTGAGACTCGCGAAGAAGCTATGTCGGTAGTTTCCAAGTAAGTACATTATCGCCAGCTGTGCTGGGAGTAGATGAGGCTTTTGACAACAAAAATATAAAGATTTGCAATCACATATTCAAAAAAAAAAAGTCGAAAACAAACATTCAGAGCGAGATTCTATGCGGTTCCAGTCAAACTCGGATCTGTACAATATTCGGGAATTTACGCGCGGGTCGAAGGCGCTTCATTACCTGTTTAGTCAATTCACGTGACGTCAACTTTTTTTCTTGAGCTGCGACCTCTTTGGATATAGCCAGCAGTGGGGTCGTGCTTGGCTACAGGAAAAACGAAAACGAAAAGGGCGTTGCGGAATGCGGTGTGTAACTTGTCTGGGTGGTCTACCGAGTGTCTAATGCATTGAATACAGCTGATCTATGTCCTTTTGTCGCCCTCTACTTTTACTAATTCACGCGCCAAAACCTCCTCGTAAACGCCTGGCTACACGCTCTTTATCCACATTCTACAATGCTGTGGTCGGAACAAATACCAGTAGACACCTTGTCGGACGCTCGCTCGCATTTTTGTCGAGATTTGACACACGAGACAACCTCCACACATCGCCCTCGGCCGCTTACTCATCAAGACACATATCGCAGCGAGCTATGTCAAAGACCAATATTCAAGCTGGTAAGATTGCAGCCAAGCGTAAAGTGGCAGAATACGAAGAAGAACGTGCCCGTGATCCAACAACTGTGGCGAACTGGCACATCTCAGTCTATCTAGAGGTTTACTATTCCGCCCTTCAGTTGAACGAACCAGAGATAGCGGAAAGCGTGGTTTCGGACATCTTGGAGCTATATGCAGGGCGAGAGACATCGCGGTGTGACCTGCTCGGGAGAATTCTAGCCAGGGATTTATCGCTGCTCAAAGGCGAAACTGTCCTTCGTATACTTCAGCACCTTAAAAACTCATCCTGGCCGGGATTGGGAGAGCTGATCACGCGTAGCGATGGAGCCATTGCTCGGAAGATGACCAGTCCCAGGATGTCCGACACCGACCGACCCTTCCTTCGAATTTTCTATCCAGCGATTCTTGAGCGACTCAGAACGATGCGCAACCCCAAGCAGTGGAAGGGTCATGTTTTTAAACCACCTCTCCTGATTCACGCTACCTTTTCCGTTGTTCATAGGTTAATCTTAATGTCTTTCAATGAACACGCTCTACGTATCTTCCAAGCTCTCGTGAACGCGGGGTTTGTACCAGCAGAGGCCATGCACAACGTGGATCATTCGTCCGACAACGCATCGCTCATTATCTCCATGACAATCATCCGGTCCTGCCTCCACTGGAATTTTCGCGCTTTGGCCGCATCACTAATGGCCCAGTTAATTGCTACTTCTCCGGTCGACAAAGCTATTATCGACCTCAACATTGAAATCATCCACTCTCTTCTGAGTAACTATCAAACTTCGAGAGAGGTTGCCGCCAGCGGTCACTTGATTCGTCAGATACACCCTTTTTCGCCTGTGCCAGACAGTGTCATCCGCTTATTCTACAACACCGCGTTCACTGTTGCGGCCAAAGACGAGGCAGAGGACTTATATTCGTACACGCGACAAGACAGAGTGCTTGAGACGCATGAATATCCCCCTCCAGAAAGTTCCGCGCTACCCTGGTTAATGGACCATTTTGCTACCACAAGCTCACAAACTCATCTGGCGAGAATCTTAGCAACGGAAGCTGCTGAGTGCGACCTTTGGATTCCAGCCACATCTCGTGCGCAGTTCATTGCGAAGACTGCTGCTCTGGGCTATGCTACCCAGGCTCGGGCACTCTGGGAACGGCATAGTCAGGGAAGGGACGGTTCCGTTGTTGCTGGGAACGCTGCTTTGATGATACGCATGGTCAGCCTATTTTGGAACATGCACAAGACGAATTCTGAGAAGGCGAGCGCGTTGGAAAGCGAAAAGGAACGACCAGGGATCCAAGAGAAGATTGAAAAATATCAAGCAGCTTCTCATGATGCAGCCGTTTTGGCTGAACGCGTCCGCCGTGCTTTTATTTTTCATCACGCGCCTCTCGCAAATGCTCCGCACTGGCATTTGACCTCTCTTGCAAGGGCTTGCTTCATCGTTGGAAGAATATCGGAAGGGTATAGGGTATTTAGCCATCTGCTCGACCGCAAGGAATCTCCCGATCTCTATGATTGTAACGTTGCTCTCAGTGCTATCGCTCAATTAAATCCACGGCTTGCCGCAATAATGATCGAGAAGATGGCTGCAATAGGGTTGCATCCCGACGGAGTCAGTTTCGGTACCGTGCTTCACTATGCTGTAATTCAGGGTGAGCAACAGGTGGTGGATGACATGATGAAGCGCATTCGTGCCCTCAATGACAGACGTGTGTCAACAAGGACTTTGGCTAACCTCATACGCGCAACTCTTGCCCTTGAAGCGAAAGGTGACCCAGAGGCGCTCCAACAGACATTGGCCAACATTATGCATCTCATCAAATCGTTTCCTGAAATTAACTTGCGGCCTCAGCCGCGGATGGGCAAGGCACTCGTCTACGTTGCCATCCGTGCGAAGGACGGGGTGATGGCTTACAATTTCTGGAAATTAATGTTACAGAAGGCGGCGCAGTGGGACGACAAAGAGCAGCAGAATATACGCCACACCGTTGCCCAGCTCATCCGACAGCCCTCGTTCCCCCTGACGCAGCAGAGGAATGTGATGTTGGCACAGCTCGCGCAGAAAAAGACGAGTTGGGACGCTCCCACGACATAGAATTTTTGCTGCGCGAGGTCAGGTGTCCGATGGCTCCGCAAAGCGTCCCATGATACTTCGTCGACGTCTTCGTTCACGTGTCTTGGGGTGCATCTGCCAGATGGACGGATGAAACCTTCCATTCGGACATGCCAAAAACTGCCGTAATTCTGCTTGTGGTTTTATGTAGCTGAGGATCTGATGTAGATCAGGACGGGCCGAGTTGCTGGGTCCGGAGTTAGGCCGGGGGTGTGGTGTTCTCGTGATGTCTGCCATGTTGGTGTGATCCATGCGCTTAATGATTTGTATCGAGTTCTATAGAGATGAACCTCCTGAATATAAAACGCAAAGAAGCTTGAGTTGAAAAGCGGCCGAACCGCGACAGTGACACGGGAACAACTAACAGCCAATCTCTTCAAAACGCGAGGCCACAGTTGACAGAAGGCGGCTCCCCTCATTCTTGAAAATTACTGCCATGCCTGCAGCCCGTCCTAAGAAAGAGAGCAGTTCGGCCACGCCGCCGTCCGACGATAACAGGGAGACGCTCTCCGAGAACATCAAGAGCAAGAGAAAGTAGGTCCAGAAGTTTGTCCCGACCTTTTTCCGTCTTCTGTTCTCTGTTTATCCCTCTTACCCCCACATTCCCCACACTTTCCTCCCCGCATTCCGTGTCTTCTATTCATGCCCGTTGCCGTGTAACCGCCAGATATGCATGCTAACTCGTCATTTGCTGCCAGGAGACAGTCTCAGAGTGCGCTCGAACCCCTATCTTGTTGTTTTTGTATTGAAATTTTGTCTTCGTCACAGGCTGCGACGCATGCCGTGCTCGCAAGGTCCGCTGTGCCAGGGAGAACCCGGAAGACGCCAAGCAGTCCTGCAAGCACTGCATCACTCTCGGCATCCCTTGCACATACGACTATCAGCCGAAAAAGAGGGGCCCACCCAATCTGTGAGCCCATCGATCTTACTCCCCAGCCAACACTCACCCCTCCCGAGCTACCTACGCCGCCTCCAGGAGGCCGCAGCCGCCGCCCAGCAGCAGCAACAGCAGAGCGAGGACCGCCAGACTGAAGATGTATCGGCTTCCCCCGTGTCCACCATCCCCAGCCCGCCTAGCACACTTTTGTCTCCGTCGGTAATCCCGAAAAGCCCAGTCGCGTTCCTCGAGCCCTCTCTCAAGCCCTCAGTTCCGTCACCGCCTTCCGGTCCGATTCCGCCCTCGCGTTATCCCATAGCCGCCGACACATACCATCCACACTACAGTCCAAGCTCCTCTTACA
Source organism: Termitomyces sp. T69sscA (assembly GCA_017657225.1). Classification (NCBI taxonomy): domain Eukaryota; kingdom Fungi; phylum Basidiomycota; class Agaricomycetes; order Agaricales; family Lyophyllaceae; genus Termitomyces; species Termitomyces sp. T69sscA. The sequence goes on from JAGGAQ010006057.1 coordinate 13,803, forward strand.
ACGGATCGCGCCCACTAGAACCCACAACTAACGGCAACGGCATTATCCCTGGCCATCCTTCTCCCAAGAATGATGAGCCACTGCCCTATCCTTCTCATCAAGAGTCATTCAGCACCTATCCTCTGTACAACTGGTCTTACAAACAGCATCAACCTCAACCTGTCCACTCGCCCAATGCTATTCCTCCTCTGTCAGTTTATTATCGCCCTCATCGCCTTGAAGATATTGCACCCCGCGACACAATTTCCTTGATCATTGCTTTGTTTTTCGATTTTGTATACCCTCTCACACCATGTATCCATAAACCCTCCTTTATGGCGGATCTCCATGCCCGAAGAGAGGAGCGCGATCCGCTCTTTTTTGCACTAGTTATGTCAACCGTAGCTTCTACGTTGGTTCAGGTACCTCGGTCCTATCTTCCAATGGAGCGACCTCTTGTCCGAAAGCTGGCACAGGTGAGTCCGATAGGCCCAGTACTGTGATCATTGTCCCAAAACTTGTTTGTAGACTTGCCATGAAGCGAGCCGACATATTTCGGTCGCATCGTATGATCCACCAACTTCAATGCACGTCGTAATCCGATACTTGTCGGTCATTTTTCGTGTGTTTCGAGCGGATTTTTCAAAACTCACGTACATGTTAGGGACTGCGTCTATCATTTTTGTGAGGGTCATGATGCCACGCAGCACGCAGCATTCGGCGAAGCTGCTCACATTGCTGTTACACTCAGAATGCATGAAGAGGCAGCCTACGAAGGTCTTGATCCCATCGAGTGTGAAGTAAGGCGTCGAACATTTTGGCTTTTGTTTGGAGGTTTGTGGATCGTTCAAGGCACACTTCCTAATGTCTAACTATCTCTAAGCCGATAAGTCCATGTCGATCCTTCTCGGGCGTCCCATCTGTTTGCGTGATGAAGATTGCACGGTGCATTTCCCAAAGGAGCTTGACGACGAGTAGTATGTGTCCTACGTTCTTGGTCCTGAGTTCTCTCAATTCAAATACTTGATTTCCGTGCTTTAGTATCACCCCGAGTGCTTATCTTCCTCAGCCTCAGGGAAAAACTGCCACTGTTTCTGGTCTCAACTATACATCAAGGATCTTCGCGCTCCTGGGCGAGATCTTGGTTCGCATCCGTGTGGATAAGCGATCACCACCTCAGGGACAATTTGCTACCGCTCGTCTTGAGGAGGTCCAATCACTGCATCAGCGAATACTCACTGCGCTTATCCATGCCCCTGAGCCTCTTCGCATCAAATCAACGCACCTACAGTCTCGCCTTCCTCCGGAATTCGGTGGCGCGGGCTTCCGCCAAGCAACGTTTGCTGAAGTCAAGGACTTTTTCGACAACCCGAATGCCTCACGCGCAAACGCCCTCAATCCCTTCCTTGTCATGCAGGCGAACCTCTACGTCACTCAAGTGTGTTGATCCTAGTCAATCTTGATTTCTTTAGCTAATCATATGACTTTAGCAACTCGTTCGATTCGTAATCGAACAATATCGTGATGAGCTCTTAGTCTCACTCCAAGGCACTATCGACGAGGCGCAGGTGGCAGAGGATCGCGAGGCCGTTGCCAGTGACCTTCTCAACATACTCCACAGGCTAGTTTTGCCTTCTGTGTTGTGAACGAATCTCATTGTCCCTTCCACAGTATTCCGATCCAATCGATCGCAACCAACGGACCCAGCCTGGTGAGATATTCAGCCAATAAAACTAGAAACCCGACCGTTCCTGATTTTCGTCGTCAGGTCCACAAGGTCCGTTTTGTGGCGTCCACGTTATTGGATGCCGTTAGGAAAGCCGAGACCGCTCCGGCGTCCGCTGCACGAGCGCATGCATATCTCTGTACGTCAACACCTCCCACACTAAATTATAACTTATGCTCAAATGACGGAATAGGGGACTTTTTGAGCATTCTCTCGGAAATTGAACGAAATTATCTGTTCGTACATTAGCCCTTAAACATCTTGTCAGAAGAGCTGACGGCTTGTGAAGACTTGATGACGATCGAGACTCGAGTGGTGCTGATGGGATGATACTTGTTTAATGTTATTGCTGAACGCTGTTTATGTCTGAAACTCCTATTCACAGATGGATTATGTAGCTTTAGTTCTTATTAAAGGAAGTCATTATTACGCTTATTTATGCCTTGACAACTATATCTTTGTAATGTACACCAGTATATCATCCACAATCTGAATAACGTTTACTGTTTCTGCCAATAGCCGGCATTCTAAGTAGGCTTCCGTCTTGGCAAATCACAGCAGCTTTATTGAGTCCGCAATCGCGATTCGATTTCGAAGCACCGCGACAGGGGCAAGAGGTATCACGTGAAAGGATGTGGGTTTTGCCGAAGGTCGTGTTTCGACGCGTTTTGCATACCTGCTGTTCATAACTCCTAGGGCTGCGACTGGACCTACTGAAGTGTGCGCTGCTCTCTCTGACGCCTTGTTCACCCTGGTTTTCTGATGGCTGCTTCTTATCAAAATACTGAGCCCACATCATCTGGTTCTGGACAACAGCTTACGGAGGAAGAAGCAAGTCGCTATGACCGGCAAATGAGATTATGGGGTTTGGAGGCACAACAGAGGTAGTCATTTCGGCCGATGCGTATCCGTTTGCTCCACTGAAGCCAAAAGGCAGGATGCGTAATGCAACGATTGTGGTAGTGCGGCTCAAAGGTACCGCAACTGAGGCTATCAAGAACATGGTACTGGCTGGCATTGGAAAATTGGTCATGGTAGACAATGAAGAAGTTACCGAGGAAGATCTCGGAGCAGGTTTCCTCTTTAGAGACGAGGATGTGGGAAAGAATGTGAGATGTTGTTTTCTCTCTTACCTCCCACGGGCGACTGGTCAACGGATATTCAATGGTCTTTTCTCGGTTTCTGTATTCTAGAGAGTTGAAGCTGCCAAATCGAGGGTGGAGAGCTTAAACCCACTCGTGACTGTTGAGACGATGTCTAATGCGTCGGTCTTGGTGGGAGAGCAATTCGAGGACCTAGTACGAAGAGTGGATCTAGTATGTATAACTGATTGGGATCGGGACGGTCTGGTAAGCCTGCAAGCTCCGTGGGTGTGGAGCCTGCCTTCCTCTGTCTTTGTTCCCTTCTGATAGTCACTTTTTGGAGATCCGTATGAATGAAGTCTGTCGTAGAAATGGAAAACCCTTCTATTCGGGAGGGACATATGGCTTGCTTGGTTACATTTTTTGTGATCTCCTCAATCACGAATACATCGCCCCGTGAGTTCTTCGTAGACTTGTGGCAGAACGTCACGGTCCGTTCGAATGATTGATCCTATTTTTTGACAATCTTTTCACAGGGATCGCTCAACACTAAAAGAAGTGCCTAAGAGTGTGAAGAAGACTGAAATTTATTCGCAATTGGAGATCGCACTACGTCACCAATGGACGAGTCTGACCAAAAGACAGACCAAAGAGGTTAATCCTGCGGCCTTTTTTTCAATACTCAGTGAGTGATATGAAAGCGAATAAACTTGATTTTGGATATATCGTCTTCAGCGATCTGGCAATATCAATCAATCCATGCGGGTCAACTTCCGAGCGACAGAAGTGCTACCACCGAGTTGGAATCAATTGCCGATTCTCTAATTACTGAGGCTAGTGTCAACAAACAAGTACTGACACATGTGCCAGAAACATTGATCGAGTTAGCGTTTCCTTTAGTTATTGTGAACAGATCGTTGATTCGCTTACTTGGCAGAAGTATTTCTACTACAGCGGCGCACGAGTTCTCTCCCGTTTGTGCCATAGTCGGCGGCATGCTAGGTCAAGATGTTCTCAAGGCACTCGCGGCTCGCGAGCCGCCAATTGCCAACTTCTTCGTTTTTGACGGCAACACTGGCGCTGGAACGGTGACACGGCTGAGTATGCCATGATCTTCGAGTACCATATTTTTATGCTTGTCCTTGTGTTGTCTTAACACATCGCAGCCACGCTGTCTCTTCGGAATCTCATGTCGTTCGTTAAAAGCGCCGGTGCCGCGGATGCAAAGGGCGTTTGTAACTAGGCCATCAATGTAAATTTTTTGTCTTCTCCGTAAATGTTTCAAAGTCCGCAAATACCTGGGACATTACATCCCGCTAGACTCGTGGATTGACATAATGTTATAACTTCTCTAAGGCTTCGCTCGGCAGTTTTCTCTTCGGTCCCCGCGATGAAGTCAAATAATCTTGTTTGCGCTATTGGACTGTGGAAAGTAGGCCATATGAAAAAGTGAAACTCAAATATGTATCGCTTCTCTAAGAAGCAAATTTTGCTTGACTATACACGGTCGGATAAGGCCTCTCTGATATCATGGACAAGTCAGATGCTCAGCTGCCCTGTTCTCGCTACCCTGCGCGCATGTACTGCGCTCAAACAGTCGATAGTGCTTACAAAAACTCTGTCCATGTGGTACATATCCAGACGAACGTGAGTATGACCCGAGACCATGAATATATAGGTGTGGGATCGTGGCCCGTGATTTAAAAATAGGAAGGGCGACCAAAATACGCAAACGCACATACGACCTCGAGATTCGAGCCTATCATTTTTTGGGTGCGAACCAATTATCCCCACTTGCAGTCGTTCTTTTTCGGTTTTTCTGAAGCGACGACGATGAGTCCATATGGGACATCGTTTTAATTCTCTATACATTTATATTTTGTGGTAACAACGGAGTAAAACTAAGGAATATTTGCACATAGATCTATATGGCTTCCTAGAAAAACTTTCTTGAGAATCAAAGACGTCGACTTGGCAATCGCCAAAACCTCGGTCGAAATAGACAGTATCGCGGGGGTGGGCATTTCGTGTGTCCGATTCTTCAACCGTTTCTAGGGTTTTTAGGACACGGTGCAACGGGACTACTTGGAGTTACCGGAATTTGGGAACCATATTCCTACAGTCTATAGATCGTGTCTCCGGGTTTTCGTGTCAAGATGTCAAAATCTTTGTAACTTTACCAGGCGAGGCCGTGCGCGTGAGGGGGCTGGACGCCCAGTGATTGATGTCGGCTGGTCGCGGGATTTAGAGGCGGCCGCGACTTTGTCGACGTTCAGAGCTCGGCGAATCGGAGCTGGTGTCGATTTTGTTCTTAGGTCTATTACCACAAATGTAGGAGAAGCTGCGCCATCTTCATGGGTCTTCGCTAAACTCCATGAATAATATATTGATTTTTCCTTATTCGTTCCAGCCGACTTACACTTTCCTGCTTACGACCCCAGGAACACCCAACAAACGACAGGGGGCGCATACTGTAAGTCTGTTACGAACTATCATTCGCGCATATGATGCTCCAAGATGGCTGAAGCACCTCAAAGCAGCGTTCGCCGCGATAGCCTATCACTGGCTACGGAGCTTAGTCTACAGAAGAAACTTTGAATCAGATGATTCAATTAGATGATCTATGGATCCTGCACCGCACCGGGGGCGATGCTTCTTGTATCTATATACATATGGTCCAGGGTTCTGGGGTTAGTTACGCCACCCATTTTCATAGAAAACTTACAGTCTCGTGGTTCGCCGTGCGGCTCAGGTGACCACTGTTCTGCCGGTACCCACGACCCCTTTCAATAACTCTGACTCCTTGGAATGGACGCTTTTGACTGCATTGTAATCGGCTCAGGTCATGCGGGCAGCTGTGCGGCACTCTCTGCGGTGGAGCACGGCTGTCAGCGCGGTGAGTTTCCATTCCTATTTGACAAACAACAATGGATCGGATAATGAATACGCTTCCAAGTTCTTATAATCGACAAATGCCCTAAGGAGTGGGCAGGGGGCAATGGTTTCTTCACCGCTGGCGCGCACCGGACGGTGCATGGAGGATTACGTGACCTTCTCCCCATTATCAAGGACATACCTTCCCCTGATTTGATTGAACGTATTATTATGGAACCTTATACGCGAGAAAGTTTTGTTGGGGACATTATGCGCCTCGGAAATGGCAAACCTGACCCGGCGCTCGTTGACGCATTGGTCGACGACTCACGAGCCGCAATCGCTTGGCTCGCCAAGTTTGTCCAAATTCCCTTCGCGTTTTCGTTTGACCGGCAAGCTTATGAAGTCGACGGAAGACAGAGGTTCTGGGGTGGCATGGTTCTCAGTGTTGAAAACGGTGGAAAAGGCTTGATTGCTGCACATCAGAAAGCGCTCGAAAGAGCTGGTGTTCAAATTTGGTTCAACACACCTGCGTTATCTTTCGTAATGCTCGACGACAAGATAACCGGTCTCGTGGTTCGCAAGGATGGACACGAGATGGTACTTGGAGCTCGCGCCGTCATCTTGGCTGCAGGTGGATTCGAGGCCAGTGAAGAACTCCGAGAGAAGTACCTTGGAGCTGGGTGGGCACAAGCTCGAGTAAGACGACCGTAAAATATGTTATATTCAATTAAAGACGCCACTTAGGTGCGTGGAACACCATACAACACTGGCGATGGGTTTGCCCTGGCTAGAGCAGTTGGAGCGAAATTTACGGGCGACTCGGCCGGCTGCCATAGTACCGCGTGGGATGCAAATGCCGCCGCTAACGCAGGTGCGCGCGACCTCACGAACCAATATACAAAATCTGGATATCCACTGGGCATCATGGTTAACACCAGCGGGGTACGTTTCGTGGACGAGGGCGAAGACTACCGTAATTATACGTATGCAAAATTTGGGCGCGCTATTCTCAGTCAACCAGGGGGATTTGCCTTCCAGATCTGGGACTCTCAAGTTATTGCTAGCCTCCGAAAGGAAGAATATGGCGACGGTATCGTAGAGAAGATTTTTGCATCCACTATCCAAGAACTGGCAGAGAGGCTCGTTCAAAATGGGTTGACCAATAAAGACTCCTTTTTAACGACATGGAAGGAGTTTAACGAGGCCATCTACTGTCACCGGCACGAGCATCCAGGTCTTCGATGGGATCCAGCAGTGAAGGATGGGCTGTCCACCCAGTCCAAAACCAAACAGCTCAAGCTACCGAAGTCTAACTGGGCTTTGCCTTTGGACAGACCACCTTTCTTGGCTGTAAAAGTTGCTTGTGGAATAACCTTTACATTTGGTGGTCTGGCGATTGATCCTCAGTCAGCGGCTGTACTAAGAGAAGACGGTCGTGAAATTCCTGGGTTGTTCTGTACAGGTGAGATGGTAGGAGGCCTCTTTTACGACAATTACCCTGGGGGTAGTGGGTTGACTGGAGGAGCAGTTTTTGGGATGAAAGCCGGACGAAGCGCAGCTAGACTGAAGTTTTCCTTTATTTGATAGACGGTTGATTATCAGAAAGAACGTTTTGATGCGTGACATGGTGTGACTCGAGTTAGACCGCCGCGCATCGACACGCGTATGCTTTCGTGCCAATCCACTTTAGGAAAGTTACGAAGATTAATTCACGGCGTCATAGAAATCCTCTCATCTCTATTTAGCTGCATTGCTTAGGTATTAGGTGGTCTCTTGCGGGAAGCTCCTACAAAAACTTGTCCGCAAAATGGCGGGGCAGATTCTGCAAAATCTAAGAAGTTCCAACTTAGTGTATTCGAGACCTCTCATATGTGTATCAAAGTTAAAAATATGCGAGTTTCCTCTTTAGACGTATGTTTTCTTCATTCTTACGGACTTGAGGCAGAATTTTAGAAAAATTACGAACGAGTTCTTGCAGGAGCTTCCCGTAGTCTCGTTTCACACTACTACACATTCTGTCTCGTCTGCAGTTTTTGCCCCTTAAGCCTCAGCGCTGATCCTCGTCTCCATAGGGACTCGCACCTCCTGTGTCGATAGTTTGTCATCTGAGGTCACGAAAAATGATCTCAACACGTGTGATGTCATCAGAGACCGCGGACCAATCACGACTAGGATAAACTCTAGCTCGACGTCGCGTCACTGAGCCCGTTGAGGCCGACGTTCGACACGTCCTATGTCTTTCGTAGCCGTTGTGCACGACGTTGACTCTGCCCAACAGAAAGACCCTGCTACTGACGTGAACTTACACAATGTAGACAGTATATCAGGTTCACTTGGTCCAAATGGTGTTGATGGTACTCCAAAACGCTCACCCGGGTCTTACATTCGATCTCTTTCGGACTCGCCGTCTATGAGGACAGGTCCTCCACGCTCCTTGTCGTATCCCCTTTCCTCATCCCCGTCATTATCCATAGAGAATCCGGATCTCATGTCGCCAGACGGTGTATCCAAGTTTCCACTTGTATCTTCAAGCGACTTTCGAGGCGCTTTGGAGTACGAGCCGACGGAAAAGAAGGAGAAAAAGAGAGAGAGCCGGATAGGAGACGAAAGATGGAGTCCTTTGAAGTGGTTTCAAGATCTACCAAAAGATTCGCCAAGAGAAGACAAACTAGGCTTTGATTTCGACACCCATGGTTCAGGAGAACGTACGCCTCGCACAGCCAAGAGCCAGACGCCGATAAATAGGTCCCCAAGAATAGGCATATCCAATCCTTTGAAAAACAGCTCGACAAATGAAAGTTTCAACAGGCTCGGCCCGGGGGCCTCTCCTTCCAACAAGTTCCCGACTGCCCCTTCCAAAATTTCAAACTTACGGCGTGCAATCTCCGGCTCTGAGCCTAACACAGACGTGAGGCCAGGACGCGACGGCAATCGATGGAGCATGATTCGCTCGCTCCTACCTAATATCATAAACCAACAACGGGAGGCCACACAACTTGGACCTTCCACAGTTTCTCAGCAGGTCAGTATCACAGATGAGCTCATCACTGGCGGCCTCGCCACTTTGATGCTTCGCCTCTGGTTCGAACGCGACGAGAAAAATCATCGTCGCGTACCGGTCCTTCTTCACCGCCTTCGTATACGGGTCAGTGATAGCTTGCACCCTTTGCACGGGTCCAAGTCTGTGTTCCGCATTGAGTGTGAATACGCAAACGGGGCAGCGCGCTGGGTTATATATCGTCAATTACGCGATTTCTTATCCTTACACACCCATTATACTGTGACGAATGTTTACAAACGGAACGTTGACAAGATGCCTGAATTTCCGCGAACAAGTACGTCTTCAATTGGCTGTCGACTTATTTTTCCTGCACAAGTCTAGGTCTACCCTACTTTAAATTTCTCAAGAAGGAAGGCCGTGATGTCAGTCAGACTGATTTCGCCCGTCTGCAGCGCGAATCGTTGGAAAACTACCTCATCGAATTGATCAGGGCGGTGGTGAGCATTGTTTATTTCCTCATGTCATACCGATATCTAAACGTTATCTAGATGTTTCATCCGTCTTCGAATCGTCTGGCTGGGTTTCTCGAGATCAGTGCCCTCTCGTTAGCAATGGCACACTCCGGAGGGTCCCAATACAAAGCCGGGTATCTTGAAATAGCCGCTGAAGGCCTCGGCGGAGGCTTTGGACGAAAATCTACAGGATGGAGAGCCAAGAAAACCGCCAGATGGTGTGCCATTCGTGAAAGTTATTTTGTCGTCGTGGAGGAACCAGGAGAGGTATCGTATGGTTTGACACAGTTTTATCTTCATATTCATCTCTACTCATTCAGTTGACCATCTGGGATGTGTTCCTCCTTGATCCTGAATTCGAAATTGAACGACCGAAGCGATATTATAGGCAAGGCCTGAACCTCTTGCATGTTGAAGTCCCTAGTACCCCACATAAACCAACTCGCAAGACGCACAATCCTCAGACAGAGCGTCGGTCTATGATTGGCACCGTAACCACTCGGTTTTCTAGACTCTTCCACCCGCATGACGGACATCGAGCAGCTTCAATAAATGATGCACGCGGAGATGACGACCATGAGAGGTCAGCGCATGGTTCAGAAAGCTCAGAGTCTGTCGCTTCCCAAGGGCCTTGTGCAATGCTAGATCCCTCTACGAATGTCAATCCATTGGTTGGTAAGAATGATGAACAACCCCCGGAAGGACGGGACCATTCAGAAGATGTCTCAAAACATACTTTCTATGTTACTAATGCTCAGATGCGACTAAAGCTCTTTGCTCGTAATGAAGTAAAGGAAATTTATCTTTCATACCGATGTTCATTCTTGACTGACTCTTCCTCGTCAGAGACAAATGTTACAATGGATCACTGCTTTCGAAAAAGTAGCAGCCACTTCACACTATGCCGGCAAAAACCGTTTCGACAGCTTTGCCCCAATTCGTCTCAATGTTGCGGCACAATGGCTAGTCGATGGCGTGAGCAGATCAGTCCCCAGTTTGTTGCAACACTTACATGCTTGAAAGCGTGATTACTTTTGGAATCTCTCGCGTGCTATCCTCCTGGCCCGGGAAACCATCTACATCCATGACTGGTGGTTGTCTCCTGGTTAGAATTAGCTCTCTCGATATCGAATTTTCATCTTATACTCTACAGAGCTTCATTTGCGACGACCAGGCAAGGAGCGCTATCGATTGGACCGGCTGTTGGAGAGGAAAGCAAAAGAGGGTGTGAAAATCTACATTATCCTATAGTGAGTGTCACACGTGCGAGAGCATTGATATACCGAATTTGCATGTTTTAGTCAAGAAGTCTCAAACCGTACTACGCCTACTGACAGCAAGTAAGCCTGCAATATTCTGTCTGTTCAAGTTTAAGGGAGTAACTCTGTAAACCAGCTATGCTAAACAGCGTTTAATGTCGCTGCATCCAAACGTCATGGTTCAGCGTTCTCCGTCACATTTTCAGACTGGCACTTTCTATTGGGCACATGTGACCAAATCCCTCAGACAGATTGCGTGGTGTCTTCTGACTTCTTAAACTTTCCTTCAGCACGAAAAAATGTGTGTAATTGATCAAGCCATTGCTTTTATGGGCGGTCTTGACCTCTGTTTTGGACGGTATGTTACCCATTGTTAATGATTTCTCGACGTTGTTGAGAGCGACGTAGATGGGACACCCCACAACATGTCCTTCTGGATGACACTGAAGGCACTGACCAACCAGAAATCTGGCCAGGTTTGAATGTGCAGCTTACAGACAATTCTCCTATACTTACCTCTCATCGCGTGACATAGGAAAGGATTATAGCAACCCACGAGTCACCGACTTCCATACCCTCAACAAGCCTGAAGAGGATATGTATGATCGCTCAAAAGTTCCGAGGATGCCCTGGTATATATCTTTAGCATATCTGGCTCCCAAAATTCAATGTATACCATTTAGGCATGATGTCGCAATGCAAGTAGTCGGACAACCTGCCCGAGATCTCGCGCGCCACTTCGTGCAGAGGTCAGTGATGGGGTAGGATTTTCGCATCGTGCTATTAATGTGTTCTTCCCAGATGGAACTATCTCCTGAGAATAAAGGTCCGTTTTAGTGTGTGTTATAGATCTCAGTCGTTCAGAAATATCAACGGACTTAGAACCACTCTCGGCTTATGCCATTCTTATTGCCTCCGCCGGAGTTCAGGCCTGGAGAACTGCATCAGCTAGGGCTCACGGGAACTTGTGAGATGCAGATCTGCCGTTCCGCTGGGCCGTGGTCGATGGGCACTCCCGCGAAGATTGAGCATTCTGTACAGAACGCGTATCTCAAGGGTTTGTGCTTGTATTTTCCCGTCAGGCATTGTGGAGTTAACATATGATTCATCAGCGATTCAAATGTCAGAACATTTTGTGTACATTGAAAACCAATTTTTCATCTCCTCGTATGTTTTGCTAATCTGCCTCTCTTGATGATGGCAATTAATGGTAAACATTCGCGGGAAGGACGACAGTGAATGATGTCAAGGTCGAAAACAAAATTGGAGATGCGATCGTCCATAGAATTATCCGCGCATACCACGATGGTACCCCGTGGAAATGCTGCATCGTGATACCTTTGCTGCCTGGCTTCACCTTCCCTGTAGATCATAGCGATGCTAGTGCGGTGTGTCACCATTCTATCGATTCCCCTGATAATCAACTAATCAAGACATATGATTAGATACGTATCATACTCGAGTGTCAAAACCGCACCATCTCTCGAGGTCCTAATTCAATCTTTGCTCGACTACGCAAGGAAGGCATCGATGTTCGGAAACAACATCATCCTCTTTCTTTTCTATCATTTTGATTGTTTCTTTTTTCATAGCCGGAAGAGTATATATCTGTCTTTTCGCTGCGCAATTGGGCCAAAATGCGTGGGGATGTTTTGACAACGGAGCAGGTACACCTAATGTCCTCGGTGAAATACTCTTTTCAATCATCTTCACAGGTTTACATACATGGCAAAGTCTGTATCGTGGACGATCGATTGGCTATCATCGGCAGTGCCAACATTAACGAGCGTTCTCAGCGGGGAGATCGGGATTCCGAGTTGGCAGCGGTTATTCGAGACACTGACATGATTGATTGGTAAGTGTGCCACGAGCTGTATCCTCAAAGGATATCTGTTCACGGGTTCTAGCACCATGGCGGGGAAACCGTTCAAAGTGGGACGTTTTGCCCATACACTCCGTGTTCGGTTGATGCGAGAGCATCTTGGAGTCAACGTGGACGCGTTGGATGAAGAGGATCTCATGTCAAACAATCCCGTGCAGCCTGAGTATGCAGAAAACGCTTGGGATCCAGATACAGAGCAGGTTTATGGGAGAGAAGAGGGTGTCACGCACATTAAAAAATCCAAGCGGCGGACTGCTGCCGGCGCGTTGTTCCGTGATACGCTCGGTGGCGCTAACCAAGGTTTGATGCCCTTCCTAATGTCTCGCGATTGTTTCTTATCTCATCTATAGCCGTCCATGCGACAGGCGAAAATGCCTCCAAAGTGACGACAAACATGTTACAGAAGCTGGGTACTGGGGAGAAAGTCGCTTCATCTACGGCAGGAGACGATATTTTGAAAGCTGAGCGGAAAACCTTCACACGTGAGGGTCAGGAAGTGCCTGGGTTCGCGAGCTCAATGGTGCCCACTCTCGAAGAAAAAACTGTCGGTGAAGGGCGACCACCCACGGAGCAAAGACAAAAGTCTTCCAAGCAGGAGATTGATACAGGCGAGGGAATGGCTGGATGTGATGTTTCCGCTCAGCGTCCCCACAAATTGGTGACTGAGGACAGGGACTCTCCACCTCGCACAGGCGACCGCACTCTATATGGTGCTCCTGCCGACGCATCGTGGTCTCCTCAGACTGATGATCAGCCACCGCATACTCAATCAGGAGTTAATGACGCCAACAAGGAAGAGCAGGTTGCAGTTGAGGCGCGCGCGTCGATACGAGTGTCGATGAAAGCTTGGAAGATGAAGACCCCACGCCCTAAAGTCGAAGTTGATGGGTTCGAAGATCCCATATCTGACGCTTTCTGGAAGAATGTGTGGGTAGCCAGTGCTGTACACAATGTAGGTTATTCGTCCATCAAAGTTGTCTCCTACCGATCAGAATTCCAGACCCAGATTTATCGAAAAGTTTTTCATGCAATACCTGATGATTTGATTACGACATGGAAACAATACAAGGAATTTGTTCTTCACCACGAAAGATTAAATAAGAGAGTAAGTTTCCTTGAGGACCACTTCAGGTTTTCATTAATTACGGGCTTTTCTTCTCTCTAGCCTCGCGACAGCGCGAGTTCCGAGCCGGTTGGAAGAGTCCCGTCAGAAACTGGCGATGAAGGTGCACCGACGGAAACAGGATCTGATGAAGGGATTCATCAAAGTCGAGAGGGCCTAGAGCACCGTTCGGTATCAACTTCTAATAGTCTCGCCGGTCATTCGGAAAAGGATTTTCGACCAAGAAGACCCACTCGAGGTAGCGAGCCCTTCGAAAAATGGGAACGCGAAGAAATGGAAAAGCTTTTGGGTGAGACCAACGGACACTTAGGTGTGTTGTGTGTGAAATCTACTTAAACGTCCTCCTAACGCTCCAGAATTGTCCCCATAGTACTCTTTCCCAATCGCTTCTTGGAAGGCGAAGATATCGCTAATAATTTCTTATTTAATGCTGACCGGTATGATCATTGCTGTACCTTTGATACATCTGCTGAAATGTGTGCATAGATTATTACCTTTGCCGATTTATAACTGACACCACTGCTGCTCAGCTGCAATGTTTTATTAAACTTGTACCCGCCAATGTAATAAGTGTAGCATAGTTGAAAAAACTTTTTATCATGCTCTCTATCATCGGTATTGTTCGCTAGCTAACCAAAGGTGGAGAATGCCAGGTCTATTGCTAGTGCTGCAGCAAGGCCGTAAAGAGGCTGAAAAATAAATGAAGGGATAGCGGTGCTTCTCAAGCATCTTCCAGCCGCGTGAGTCGTTTGAATGATCATAGTTGTAGTTGCCGGTACGCTGATGGTAGCTGTAGGTGGAGGCGAAGTGACAGTCCCGTTTGTAACGAAGACAGGTGCAAGGATTGCCGGGACGCTTGGATCAGTATAGTCTTCGTAGCAGCTCGCTTGTACTGGGTTGTTGCCTGGTAAAGTTTCAAGTGTCCCAGTCGCTACAGGAAGCAGCAGCGTCAGGTCATGACTCATACGACAAGGTCGTATGCAGGGTCGTATAACTTACTGGCTTCGTCAAAGGTGTTCGTGATGAAGCAATTAGTATGTTGGTTGATGGTGAATATGCCCTGAGCGGCGCAACATGTAAGGTCTCCGTATGGATTGCAATTACACTCGTTGAGTGCTCGCTGGAGAACATCAGGTTCCCAGCCATTGAAGAAATCTGACCGATAATTTATAGGACGATGCAGATGAATATCCACAGATATACCTGCATGATATCCATATCCAGTAGGATCTCCGTTAGAATAACTAAGCAACACAGACGAACATCAGAACACTGTATCAGACAAGGGTGACGATACTATTAGCTTTACACATATGGTTGGTCGGGCGTCATCGCTTCATATCGGTATGCATCGAAGTCACCTGTATTCCAATATACCTGAAACTATTGAGGGAGCTGTCGTCACTCGTTTCAGACAGGTATTACCTCCATAAAGATGCGAGGGAGAGTCAAAGGGAAATTGGGATCATTGCACGTTCCATTATCTGGGCCAGTAGACAGGAAGGCTACGTGAGATTTATGATCCGCGGAATCCACATTCTGAATTATAAGTGGTTGAAGAACTGACAATTTGCAATATTGATCTGGGAAATACCTTGCCATCCCAACAACTCGGAAAATTCTTCGGAATTTTCAAACTTCGACAGAATGAACACCAAAGACTTGCACCTACTATTTGAGCACGAATTCCAGACGGGCAGTTCCCTTTTGGAAGTTCATTGAATCTTTTGGACGTACCACCAAAATTCAGACACAGAAATGTGATGGCCTGCTGGGCAAAACTACTAGGATCGAGAGTGCGAAGATTTGGATCCCCTGAATTCCGTCAATATTGGCTAAAAAACTGGAGACATAAGTGTCTATACCAACCAGAAATCATACGAAACTGCAGGCGGAGTTTTATGAGTATATCATGCTAAAAGGTAGATGTCTTTTCTTACATTTTCAGGAAATGGCGTTGTATAACCCGGCACTTCACTAAAGAGATAATCTGAGATAGTAGGTCAGGTTGAACGAGCGACGCTGAAAAGGAACGGACATCTAAGCGTTTATATCAGTATTTTCATCTTGAACATGACTTGTGAGAAACGAACATCACCACGCTTCCGTTTGCACTTGTGAAACTTCCGTTCCGCCACCTGCACACCAATCATCAGAGAAAGGTTCGCACCTTTTCATGCCGAATGAATGAGAGTAGGGCAACAATACTGAAAGTACAAATGCTCGAAAGACGTCGAATGAGACGATTTAGTTGAGAGGAAATAACAGAAATCAGTTCACCGGAAACCAGTAATTGCTCTTGTCCTCAATAATAGGCACTGATGTGCATTCGCTTTGCAGAAGACCCGTGGTGGTGAGATCGAGCCCAAAATTGCTTCCGCCCAAGACTAGAAATCCTTTATACGTCATTATAGCGTCGTGAAAACACTAAAGATTATAACCTGAATGGACGTGAGTAGATACCGTGCCTGCTGATACTATGGGATCGAGTCGCTGTGTGGTCAAGATGTTGTCTGTTGTTGCGTTTGTTTCATTGGAAATCAGCGGCCCCAGACATTGCTCAGCAGAGATATTGCATTACTTGCTCCCATGAGCCAATAAGCTCTCCCTAGGAAAGCCTTTGGTAGGGCCATGCATATAATACAGATTAGCGTAGAAAAATTCATGTCGCACGGTCAGAAGAGTCGAAGACACAGAAGGCGATTGAACAGAACGCAATGAGTTATCTACTTGTTGACACGAGTTTTTGTGTCAACACCACGAGGCTAAGGACAGATGGAAACCTCGAGAAGGCCACGGGGATTCAATGCAGCTTAGTAGTGTTCCAAACGCTGGTTGAGTGGGAACGACACGACTAGCCAGATGAGCACCCCGTTTGTTCTGTGTAAATGGAACGTATAGATTGATGCACCCGACGACCAGTTTAATTTCTTGTCCCATTTGAATCTGTACATACGTATACACAGCATGTTACAGTCCCCATACTGGGAGTGAGAAGGCTGTAATCTCCGCCGAGTCCACGCCGCTTGCGGCGAGGTCGGAATTTTAAATTTCAGATCTAATCTAGACCGACCTTGGCCCGGGGCCCTAGGCTTCAAAGCTTCAGGCTCCATCAAGAATCTTCAAGGATTTCTAAATCATCTGCATATCTGGAAGCTCGGTCTTGATCTTGTGATGCAGGATATGTCCACTGATGCACTGGATTCCGAGACTTTGTCAAAACTCACTGTTCCTCAATTAAAAGCAATATGCAAGGAAAGGAAAATATCGGCGTACTCAAAGCTTCAAAAAGCCGCAATCATTCAAAAGATTCTTGGTCATGCTAGGGGAGGACAACCTTCCTCAAAGCTGCCTGATGTACAGGAAGCGTCACGTCGGACGAGCTCGAGCACGACAGGAGTGCCTACAGTCCACTCTGACACATCCCAGGCGACTCCCCGAAAGCACGCAAGTACCCGATGGATAGCGCATAAAGACTCTGTACAATTAGTCAATGATACTACCGCTGCTTCGTGCCTAAAACGCTCTTCGCCGAATTCTTCTTTGGCGACCCCTGGTTTCCTATCCACGAACTCTTCAGAACAGCCCGCATTGAAACGCAAGGCAGAGGTGACACTACCAAAGAATGACAAATTCAAGAGAAAGAATATTTCTGCGGTCAACTCGTCGCACATGTGTGGAGAACTTTCAGGACTGCAGCTGCCGACATCTTCTGTTCTTTCCAGTCTTCGGACATATGATTCTTCGTCTTTACCTGGAGAATCCATACCTGTGGCACATTCTTCCGCATTAGTCGTTTCGACTGTTCTGAACACTTCAACGGTGCTGAGGCCGCAAATTTTTGCTTCGATTCAACCCATCGAACGAACGCAGACCACGAAAATTAGGAAACGGTTCGTCCCTCTCGTGATCAAGAAACCAGAAGCTGTTTTGCGACACGATGCGACGTCCAGAAGCTCTCCCCTTTTTGCTTTTAATATGCCAACATGTATCTATGACCTGGACTTTGAAGATCCACCTTTGTTACAGCTCCTGCCTGTTACAATGCCTCCATCTTTGTCACAACGCAGACATGTCTTGCGCTTCTCTCTAGCATTCAGTCTTGTCTCACCGCGGGATCTCAAAATCCTGACGCATTGCTCTCGTCTCTTTCGATATGCAGGTCTGTTATTGCAAATCAAAATCTAGCTATTATTAATCTTACGTGGTCTTGGAAGTCTACATTTCCGCAGCGCAGCGTTTGATTCGAGACTTTTCTGGGTGTCGACTGACATCGATGATGAAGCGATATTCACCAAACACGACAAACATGTGGCCATATCTAATAGCTCGGAAAACAGAATATATCAATCGCCAAAATACTTTTCAAACCTCGTTCCTTGGGAAGGCATTCGCGGGCAGATACACGATCTTAAATCGCTTGTGGACGAGTCCTGACCATGCAAAACAAGCAACAGTTGCAGCAAGGTAAGTGATTCTTTTTTATCTTTTGCAGTATTTACATTCAACTTTGCGAAAAGGTTCCTTCTGACTCGCTTGTTTTTCGAGGTGTCAATTGGCCTGACTATAGAAGAGGACTTGACAATTTACGATGTGCAAGAAGTTGTCGAAGGCGAGATATGGAGTATTAAAACACATTCGTTTCGTGGAAAGGAGATGATGTACGTTCTTGAGGCGACATGCGAGGTTATTGGCCACCCCGAAGTGCGCGTGGACGATGCTCCTCAGAACACGATATCCCTGCGAGCGGACTGGTCTGCTTATGTCCATCAATATCTAACACGAACAATAGGGATTTGTCTCCCGTCACTGATGGAACGTTTAAAGTGGGCGAACTACGAGGAATACTATCGAGGACTAAGCAAGCTGTGGTTGTCAAGGATCAGTTCGGAAGGCAAAGTTGGCGCTGCCAAGCGAGTCGTTGCGGAACGGTATGTCTTGGCTTGTGTGGTCGGCAACAGGTACGGTACTTGCAACGAAAATGAAATGTTCCTCGCATAAAATGTTTTCTAGTGTCAGTGGTCCTTGGATGTCGTCGACTGAGATGGCACAGGAAAGCAACGGATTGCCTTCCCGCATTAAGAGGCCGTCTCAAGAGGACTCTTCGCTCCATTTATTTTTACCAGCGTGAGTCTACGAGCCAGATCGCTTGCCGATTATTTGAACTTCTTTCCAGACACCATCACGTTGAGAGCGTGCATTTCACATCGTCAGATCGAAAACCTCTTCACTGCGCGGTGGCAATAGTACAGACGCCTGCACGAGAGTATTTTATCCTGAAAGATAACGGAATGCAGATCGGCTGTGAAGAAGACGGGGTCGCGAATGTATGGATGGAATTAATCAAGTGCGATGAGGGTGGCCGAGCTCGATGATTGTGAATCATGGTGGTGCATGCATACCTTAATCTTCTAAGCCGACTCTCGCCTAAGCAATGAACTTTAAAAGCGTAGTACTGCCAAGCCGGATTACATCTTTCAGGTTTGACGCATATTTGTCGGCATATCATGATACAAGACGGAATTTACAACTCTGAGGTGGGATGATTAGCGGACTTGACCCCGTAAACTTGTCAGCTATAGCTATCAATCCTCCTTCCATAATAGCGCCGTCAGTCTTACAATTGAACTTCCAGACAGGAAGCAAGATCAGACGGGTGCGGGTGAGGAGAGTCAAAATATGTGAAAGACGGTGGAAAGGCAGCATAGATTATCCAATAGAACGCGTGTTGCTCTGTCGATCAACATGAGAGCATACCAATTCCTCTGATAAAATTTACAATCAGTTTCTATGGGGTACAGTCAGCCTTGACATTTTCATCGTAGTCCTCATGCTACTGAGGCGAAAAGTTGAACGGTACAAAAGAGCAGCCCCACACAGGGGCACACTCCACGGAAGAGTCATGCAAGGAAGCGAGTAAATGACTCGAGCAACGGTTCCGGTCCAGAATAGTAGTCATGGAGCATAGAATCGACGATGTTTCATGCGGAAAAGTTGTCAGGGTCCGTGCACAATCGTGGAGCTGCTGCTTACTTCAGCAACGTCTCTCTCTCCATTTCCACTAAGTTTGAGGATGAGCTATCCTCCTCCTCCCCCTGGCTTTGTGCCACCACCACCCCCTGGGATGCCTCCGGCAGGTAATGGAGCGTCCGGCTCGCAAATGTCACCAGAAGGTAAGCCAATAAAGCAATTTTGGCGACATTTGTTCACATATATTTTTCAACCACGTCTAGTTCTTGCTCAGAAGTCTATGAAATGGATTCAGATGCAGAAAAAGCGATACGGAGAGAAGAGGAAAGGTGGATATGTAGATATGGGAAAGCAGGTGCGTTTTACGCGAAGTGTACCGCCGTTTTGCGACGCGTTGTACTCACATCCTTGCATTTAAGGATTTACCTCCAGAGCACGTTCGTAAAATCATCAAGGACCACGGAGACATGAGCAACCGCAAGTTCCGCAACGATAAACGCGTCCACCTTGGCGCTCTTAAATATGTTCCCCATGCCGTGATGAAGCTTCTTGAGAACATCCCGCATCCCTGGGAGCAGGTCCGTGAGGTTCCAGTATTGTACCATATTACAGGTGCCATCACCTTCGTCAACGAGATCCCGCGAGTCATCGAGCCAGTTTATCATGCACAGTGGAGTACGATGTGGCTTGCCATGCGACGTGAGAAGAGGGATCGTAGGCATTTTAAGCGTATGCGTTTTCCCCCATTCGATGACGAGGAGCCTCCGTTGGACTACGGCGACAACGTCTTGGACGTGGACCCTCTAGAGGCTATCCAGCTGGAACTCGACGAAGAGGAAGATTCTGCAATTATGGACTGGTTCTACGACGCCAAACCACTTATCGACACCCCAGCTGTAAATGGCCCTTCTTACACATACTGGTCACTTTCACTACCTGTGATGGCTAATCTTTATCGTCTTGGAAGGAACCTTCTTTCCGACCAGCCAGACCGAAACTCGAGCTATCTGTTTGACAAAAAGTCTTTCTTCACCGCGAAGGCCTTAAACATGGCTATCCCCGGTGGTCCTAAGTTCGAGCCTTTGTACCGCGACATGGACACATTTGATGAGGACTGGAACGAGTTCAATGACATTAACAAAGTTATCATCCGCCAGCAAATTCGTACGGAGTATAAAGTGGCCTTTCCTCATCTCTACAACTCTCTCCCTCGTTCTGTCCACATCGCTCCTTACCATTTCCCGAAAAACGTATACATTCGGACGGATGATCCTGACTTGCCTGCCTTCTATTTCGACCCACTGATCAACCCTATCTCTTTGCGCGGACATGCACCAAAGAATGCGCCATTGATTTCGCATGAAGATAGTATCTTCGGCCCTAACGATGCGGATGAAGACGATTTTGAATTACCCGAAGATCTCGCGCCTTTCTTAGAAGACAAAGATTTTGAGAATGAACTGACTGCCGATGGTATTGCACTCTGGTGGGCACCCGACCCCTACAACCGTCGCTCGGGTCGTATGAGAAGAGCACAGGATATTCCCCTCGTAAAGAACTGGTACTTGGAGCACTGCCCGCCCAATCAACCTGTCAAGGTCCGCGTGTCGTACCAGAAACTTCTCAAATGTTATGTGTTGAACGAATTGAGGACAAGACCTGAAAAGGCAATGTCAAAGAAAAACCTCTTCAGACAGCTGAAAGCTACGAAATTCTTCCAGACTACCAAATTGGATTGGGTTGAGGCTGGCTTGCAAGTATGTCGACAGGGATATAACATGCTGAATCTCCTGATCCATCGTAAAGTATGTTCTCTACTCAAACTAAAGGGTCGACGAAGATTGATCTGTGTGCAGAATCTGAACTACCTTCATCTCGACTACAACATGAACTTGAAGCCGGTCAAGTAAGTATAAGTTCACTTGCTCGCAAGTCTTTGTTCACAGATATCAACAGGACTCTGACTACGAAGGAGCGTAAGAAGTCCCGTTTCGGAAATGCGTTCCATCTGTGTCGTGAGATTCTGCGTCTTACCAAGCTTGTCGTCGATGCACATGTCCAATTCCGACTTGGTAATGTCGATGCGTTCCAGCTTGCTGATGCCCTTCAATACATATTCGCTCATATCGGTGCCTTGACGGGAATGTATCGTTACAAGTACAAGGTTTGTAACCATAGATTCAGATCTTTTTATCATTAACTCAATCTGTTCTGTAGCTTATGAGGCAAGTCCGAATGACGAAGGACTTGAAGCACTTGATCTACTATCGCTTCAACACAGGCCCAGTTGGTAAGGGTCCTGGTTGCGGCTTTTGGGCTCCTGGCTGGAGGGTTTGGCTTTTCTTCATGCGTGGAATTGTTCCACTGCTTGAGCGATGGTAGGAAACATTTCTAGACATCCCTCCACTATCTTGACAATCTTCGAAGGCTTGGAAATCTGCTTGCTCGTCAGTTTGAGGGCAGAAACAGCAAGGGTGTTGCGAAGACGGTGACGAAGCAGCGTGTTGAATCTCACTATGATCTTGAGCTGAGAGCGGCCGTGATGCACGATATCCTGGACATGATGCCGGAGTCTATTAAGCAGAACAAGGCGAAAACTATTCTGCAACATTTGTCTGAGGCATGGAGGTGCTGGAAAGCAAATAGTGTGTGCCTTCCTTACTCGGTGTGTCTCATCTGCTGATATTTCTTTTAGT
Organism: Termitomyces sp. T69sscA; assembly: GCA_017657225.1. Classification (NCBI taxonomy): domain Eukaryota; kingdom Fungi; phylum Basidiomycota; class Agaricomycetes; order Agaricales; family Lyophyllaceae; genus Termitomyces; species Termitomyces sp. T69sscA. The sequence goes on from JAGGAQ010006057.1 coordinate 35,910, forward strand.
TCCATGGAAGGTTCCCGGCATGCCGACAGCAATTGAAAACATTATTCTTCGTTACATCAAGAGCAAAGCTGACTGGTGGTGCTCGTAAGTGTCTTTTATAGAACACGTCATGTTTGTTGCTCATTCATACATTTCAGTGTTGCCCATTATAATCGTGAGCGTATTAGACGTGGAGCCACTGTCGATAAGGCTGTTGTGAAGAAGAACTTGGGACGCTTAACTCGTAAGGTTTTCCGTTCAGTCATTTCTAACCAACGCTGAATTAGATGACTCTAGGTCTCTATTTGAAGGCTGAACAAGAGCGACAGCACGGATACCTTAAGGATGGCCCGTATATCAGTGCCGAAGAAGCAGTAGCTATCTATACGGCAACGGTTCACTGGCTTGAAAGCAGGAAGTTTGCGCCCATTCCTTTCCCGTGAGCGACCTGAGTCCTATTGGAGCGTTTTCAAAATTTTCATGTTTTTTCACGCAGGCCATTGTCTTACAAACACGATACGAAGCTTCTCGTTCTCGCGCTCGAGAAGCTGAAGGAGGCGTACTCCGTAAAAGGTCGTCTTAATCAATCTCAGCGGGAGGAACTGGCCCTCATCGAGCAGGCATATGATAATCCTCATGAATGTAAGTACTCCTTATACTATGTGGTTTCAATGACTTACGCATCGTCGATAGGTTTATCACGTATCAAACGTCTATTGTTGACGCAGCGTGCGTTTAAAGAGTCTGGCATCGAGTTCTTTGATACTTATGACAAACTCATCCCTTGTTATGACATCGAGCCCGTCGAGAAGATAACTGATGCTGTAAGTCTCCAGATCGTTTTCAGCATGACTGCTCATTCGTTCACTCGCATATAGTATCTTGACCAGTTTCTCTTCTTTGAGTCAGTGTGAAGTTCAAAAATCTCAAATATTTGCAGCTTATGTCTTGTATAGGGCCGATAAGCGTGGTCTATTCCCTGCGTGGATTAAGCCTGCAGTATGTTGACGTACAATACTTTTCACTTAGACGAAATCTCATAATGGCCACAGGATACGGAACCACCTCCCCTTCTCGTTTACAAGTGGTGTCAAGGTATCAACAATTTGACCGATATCTGGGAGACCAGTGACGGTGAATGCAACGTCCTCATGGAGACTGTTTTCTCCAAGGTCTATGAGAAGATCGATCTCACATTGCTCAATCGTCTGCTGCGCCTCATTCTCGATCACAATCTGGCAGATTATATCACAGCCAAGAACAATACAGGTATGCGACCTTCTGTCCAAACTACGATTATTATAAATCTGATGATCATTTGTTTAGTTCTAACATACAAAGGTGCGGAGAGCACCTGCCGCTCGGTCATATGCTCACAAATCTTACAGATATGGCTCACACAAATGCGTTTGGTCTCATCCGTGGGCTCCAATTTTCTGCCTTCGTTTTCCAGTATTATGGCTTGGTTCTTGATCTTCTTGTCCTCGGTCTTCAAAGAGCGAGTGAGATGGCTGGTCCCCCGCAAATGCCGAATAATTTCCTCCAATACCGCGATTCTGCGACTGAAACCCGTCACCCGATCCGACTCTACTCGCGTTATGTCGACAGACTTCATATTCTATTCCGATTCACGGCCGATGAATCTCGCGACCTGATTCAACGTTACCTTTCCGCTAATCCTGATCCAACCAATAACAACGTCATTGGGTATAATAACAAGCGATGCTGGCCGCGAGATTGTCGTATGAGGTTGATCAAACACGATGTCAACTTGGGCCGTGCCGTCTTCTGGAACGTCAAGCAGAGTCTTCCTAGGTCTCTGACTACCATTGAGTGGGAAGATACATTTGTCAGCGTGTATTCCCAGAACAATCCTCAATTGCTCTTTTCCATGTGCGGTTTCGAGGTCCGCATCCTGCCAAAAATTCGTACCATGAGTGGAGAACAATTCTCGTTGAAGGATGCTGTTTGGAACCTCACCAATGAGCAGACGAAGGAGCGGACTGCACAAGCCTTCCTTCGTGTATCAGATGACGGTATGGGTGATGATAAGACTTTTTATGCTGGTTGACTGTTTTTTTAGGTGTCCAACAATTCAACAACCGCATTCGTCAGGTGTTGATGAGCTCAGGCTCTACGACCTTCTCCAAGATCGTCAACAAATGGAATACTGCACTCATTGGGTTGATGACTTACTACCGTGAAGCCGTCATACACACCAACGAACTTCTTGATTCTCTCGTCAAAGCCGAGAACAAGATCCAGACACGTGTTAAGATTGGTCTGAACAGTAAAATGCCATCCCGTTTCCCTCCTGTTGTTTTCTATACCCCTAAGGTTAGTCAGTGCCCCATGAATAAGGGTTACCAGACTCATGTCCTCTAGGAACTTGGAGGTCTCGGAATGCTGTCTATGGGGCATGTTCTTATACCTCAGAGTGATCTTAGGTGGTCCAAGCAGACAGATGTAGCTGGTATGTACCGCGAAATTCCATCAGTCACATGTCTTCACGAGCTATACAGTCACGCATTTCCGTGCTGGAATGTCGCACGAAGAGGATCAGCTAATCCCCAATCTGTATCGTTACCTGCAACCATGGGAAGCCGAATTCCTTGATTCAGCCCGTGTCTGGTCAGAGTATTCTATGAAGAGGAAGGAGGCAAATGCTCAAAATCGCCGACTCACTCTTGAGGATTTGGAAGATAGTTGGGATCGTGGTATCCCACGTATCAATACTCTCTTCCAAAAGGATCGTCATACGTAAGGTCTTTGTGATATACCTTTTTATGACTGAAACAACGTTCATTCAGATTGGCTTATGACCGTGGCTGGCGTGTACGAACAGACTGGAAACAATACCAACTCCTGAAACAGTAAGTTTTTCTTATGGCACATCTGTAACACAAATTCAGCATCTATCTATCAGTAATCCTTTCTGGTGGACATCACAACGCCACGACGGCAAGCTTTGGCAACTGAACAACTATCGCGTCGATGTCATCGCGGCTTTGGGTGGTGTCGAAGGTATTCTGGAACACACTCTATTCAAGGGGACTTATTTTCCTACATGGGAGGGTACGTTGTCGTGCCCGTCGTCGCTATTCTTTTTCCATCAGTACTTACATACCGTTAGGTCTTTTCTGGGAGAAAGCCTCTGGGTTCGAGGAGTCAATGAGATACAAGAAACTCACAAATGCCCAGCGATCTGGTCTTAACCAGATTCCAAATCGTCGATTTACCCTTTGGTGGAGTCCAACCATTAATCGCGCGAATGTCTATGTTGGTTTCCAGGTTCAGCTGGATCTTACAGGCATTTTCATGTGAGTTTGACCCATTTGTAAAATTCACCTGGGTCTACTCACTCTCTGCGTCCCAGGCATGGAAAGATTCCCACTCTGAAGATCTCTTTAATTCAGATATTCCGAGCTCACTTGTGGCAAAAGAGTCAGTATTCATGAATTTTGGTTAAATTATTGTATATCTGACCGGATCTTTTTCAGTTCATGAAAGTGTTGTAATGGATTTGGTACGTCTTTTTTCCCCCAATCATCATTCGGCTCAACAATTTTTTATTTCATAGTGCCAAGTCTTTGATCAAGAGCTTGAACCACTGCAGATTGAGACTGTGCAGAAGGAAACAATCCATCCTCGTAAGAGTTATAAAATGAATTCTTCATGTGCCGACATTCTGCTCTTTTCTGCCTATAAAGTATGTTCTTGGTTACATCAGTTCACGGACCATCTTCTGAATTGCTTTCATAGTGGAATATCGCTCGACCGTCCCTTGTAACCGATGTGCGTTGCCTAGTTGAGGCCGGGCGTCTCTCTTACTAAATGGGGTCTCAAAATCTACAGGTCAAGGATGTTCTAGATGGAACTACAAGCAACAAATTTTGGATTGATGTTCAGCTCCGGTGGGGTGACTTTGATACTCATGACATCGAGCGATATACTCGTGCAAAGTTCTTGGATTATGTCAGTCACTTGATTTCATTGAGTTTGCGGACATTAACGCATAACAGGTCTCTGACTCAATGAGTATCTATCCTTCTCCTACTGGTGTAATGATTGGCATGGACTTGGCATACAATCTTTGGTCTGCCTACGGCAACTGGTTCCCTGGTTTGAAACCACTCATTCAGCAAGCTATGGCAAAGATCATGAAGGCTAACCCGGCGTGTCACGTACTTCGCGAACGTATTCGGAAGGGCCTGCAACTCTACTCCTCTGAACCCACCGAGCCGTATCTCAACAGTCAAGTAAGTCTCATGTTCACTATTGAGAACGTACGGCTTAAATCGTTTACAGAATTATTCCGAGTTATTCTCCAACCAGATCATTTGTTTGTCTTGTTTTCTTAGACTGATTTTGCTTCCTCACTAAGACATAATCAGGGTTCGTTGACGATACCAACGTCTATCGTGTCACGATGTACGAAAGCCAGTATCTTAAGTTACAGCGTGACTGACTGGCCCCGATCTTCTAGCCATAAAACATTTGAAGGAAACTTGACCACAAAGCCCATCAGTAAGCTCGGAAGAATACCAAAAGAGTTAATCTCATAATTTTCTTAGATGGTGCTATCTTCATTTTCAACCCTCGTTCTGGGCAGCTGTTCCTCAAGGTTATCCATACAAGTGTCTGGGCAGGACAAAAGCGTCTCGGTCAATTGGCGAAATGGAAAACTGCTGAAGAGGTTGCAGCCTTGGTTCGATCGTTACCCGTTGAAGAGCAGCCCAAGCAAGTGATTGTCACGCGTAAGGGCATGTTAGGTGAGCAGTATCTAATGTCAGGTTACCTAAAGCATTTCTGATAGTGTCTAGACCCACTCGAGGTTCATCTGCTTGATTTCCCGAACATTGTCATCAAGGGCAGTGAGCTTCAGCTTCCATTCCAAGCATGCATGAAAATGGAAAAGTTTGGTGACTTAATTCTGGTACGGAGTGCACCTTTGTTCAAGCTCCACTATTAATTTCGTTTCTCGTCGAATAGAGAGCCACACAACCCCAGATGGTTCTATTCAGTCTTTATGGTAGGCTTTTGTCGGACATGATCTTATTGGATGTTTCTAATGGTATGATCCAGATGACTGGCTGAAATCGATATCGAGTTACACTGCCTTCTCTCGTCTCATTCTTCTCCTCCGCGGCCTTCATGTCAACAATGAAAAGGCGAAGATCATTTTACACCCTGACAAGTCGACGATTACTGAACCTCATTTCGTCTGGCCAACACTGACTGATGAGGAATGGATAAAGGTTGAGGTTGCAATGAAAGATCTTATCCTGGCTGTATGTATAATTTCGACCAACACTGCTTTTCTCTGATCTCTTTTCAGGATTTCGGCAAACGCAATAGTGTGAACATTGCGTCGCTCACGGTCAGCGAAATACGTGACATTATTCTCGGCCAGGAAATAGCTGCTCCATCTGTGCAGCGTCAACAAATGGCTGAGCTTGAGAAGAGTACCGAAGCTCAGAGTCAGATCACCGCTGTGCAGACTCAGACTACCAACGTTCACGGTGACACGATTCAGACTGTGACAAGTGAGTTGTTTGCCCCCATTTAAGTCAATTTTTGTTGAAAATTGATCACTTTTCAGCTACCAATTATGAGCAGCAGATATTCAGCAGCAAATCGGACTGGCGTGTACGGGCCATTTCTGCAACACATCTTCCCCTCCGTTTGCAGCATATCTATGTCTCAAGTGATGATGTCAAAGATGACGCATCTTCTTACACATATGTTTTACCGAAAAACGTTTTGCGTGCATTCATCACCGCTGCTGACCTTCGTACACAAGTGGCTGCCTATCTATATGGTGTTTCTCCACCCGATAACAAGCAAGTCAAAGAGATTAAGGCGAGTTTTAATCGGACATTCAACTTTTGACCCGGAGCTTATGTGCTGCTCTGTTTTGCTGTATCTAGGCCGTAGTATGGATTCCTCAACGGGGTAGTAATAATAACGTTGAACTCCCCAATCAACTGCCCAAAGATGACTTCCTATTGAAAGATCTTGAGCCCCTTGGTTGGATTAAAACGCAGGCTCTGGAGATAAATCATCTTTCTCCTACAGATGTTACAACACAAGCCAAACTAATGGCAGACCATCCGGAGTGGAGCTCCTCCTCAATCTGTTTGACCACTTCCTTTACTCCTGGATCTGTGTCGCTTTCAGCCTATTGCCTCACAGTTGCAGGCTTCGAATGGGGAAGAAAGAATCAAGATAACTCTTCTAACCCTCCAGTAAGTAATTACTTCAGTACTTTTTCTGGGCGTCATTAAAGTGCTCTGTCAACAGGGCTTCAATCCAAACATGTCAGAAAAAGTACAGCTTCTGCTTTCCGACCGTATTTTGGGTATGACCCTTGTGCCCGAAGGCCGTGTCTGGAATTACGGAATTGGCTTGACTCAGATGTGGTCCCAAAATTTAAGTTATTCGATGACTCTTGATACCCCTTTGTTGTTCTGGGCAGAGGAACACAGACCCGCGGCATTCCTAACCGTGAGTAGTCATGCTTTCACTTTGTTGCGTGTCACTTATGTGTTATTGCTAGTTTGCTAATCTTGAGCAGGGCGAGGATAGCGCTGACGTTGAAAACAGTTTCGCATAATAAAATTCTCATTCTACTGCTCTGTTATTACTATATTTCACTGTTGTAAAATACCGCACGCAAATTTTTTATCATGATTGACTAAATCCTATTGTGAATGCTGATCCTATTACTGTAAGAAATTGTTTGAATGAATTTTAACGAAGTGTCAAGCATACGTGTACGAGAGAACAGAATGCGAAATTATGAATTGTTCGAATTCCCAGATATGCCATGAGAAACAGTAGAAAATTACACATTTACAATGCCGAGAGAGACAACTGAGCTTGGACGTGAAAGTGGAATCAGCTTGCGTTCACCATCCAGAGAGAGCTTATCCTCTTCTGCAACCAGTGATTTCGCATCTGAACCCACGGCAGGTATGGCCTTTGAGCCCCGCCGAGGAGGCGGGGGCAACGGCATGATATCATGGGGTTCAGGGAGGGCACGTGGTGATGGTAGATGTGATATCACAGGAGTGTGAATGTGCAGGAAGCTTGGGTCGCCTTGGTGCGACTGTGTCGCCAAGGAAGATGCCGCTGGCAATGGACGATAGAACGGCGTAGCTTCCTTGAGGACATCGTCTTCCTCTCGTGGTTTTATGGACAATGCTGTGGGCATTGACGGTGCGCTGGGAATCCGGGATCGTCCTCCACTTGAAACCGGCCGTGTCGGTTGGGAGGGCGTTGTGGGATGTAGCGCTGTTGGGGTCGGTGGTAGAGGAACGATAGGTGGAGGGAACGGTGGGGAGGGAGCAACGGGAACGGGTATTGGCGAAGCAGAAATGACGCCCAAGGACGTCAGTTTCAGAGGAAAACTCCCGGTAGATATTCTTCGATGTGATTTGGACGGCATTTCGTCAGGACGAGGTGGTAATACACTCGTAGGCGGAGGTTTGGGGGCGATCAGAGAAAGTTTAAATGTGCGATGTACGTTAGTATCACGAATTGAAGACTTTGCTGGTGGTGTTGGCGTGGTTTCTGGGGAGTTTGCATCTTGGGTAGGTGCAGGAGGCGGAGCAGACGTTGGCGGAGGACGTTGAGGAGGCATTGATAGTCTATGACTTGATGTTGGGCGAGAGGCACCGGATGATTGTAAGGAGCTCGAAGCACTCATTACTGAAGAACCCGAGGCTCGCTTGGAGAAAGAAGGCAGGCTGTAGACAAAGCTCCTTTGAGTTGTTCCAGAATGAGTTGAATTAGTCTCGCTTCGAGTCGTTGGTATTTCCACAGACAGGCGTCCTGCTCTTGACACGTACCCTTGATTCGTAGGTATAGACGGTGGCGGGCCACTTGGCGGTGAGTGTCTCCGAGGTAACATGCCTTGCCTTGACCATCGTCGCGAGGTTCGCTTAGTACTGCTGCTCATCTGGTCCACAACTGCTGAATTTTCTGCAGAAGCGACTGTAGACACAGATTGTATAGATGGTGTCTTAGACCGATCCTCGGGTGTACCAAAGGCAAACCTTGATGCTGTGGTACTAAAAGATGATTCTGCCTCTGCTTGACCTGAAATAGTGACGTCAACAGACTCTCCGGGCCTCGCCGGTCCGGCTGAAGTCCAACGCTTTCGTGGAGGTGGTTGAAGAGACAAGGCTCCTAATGAGAGCGTACGGCTGGCCCTATCAGTCTTGACAGGGATAGGTTCCAAAGACGATGTCACTGTTGACACCGGTTGTATGGGACGGTCAATGGCAATCCTCCGATCCCATCCAGAGCCTGATATCGGGAGACTTGCATGGGTCATGACTGAGTGAGGACGTAGACTTGTATCCGCAGCAATTGGCCGGCCAAGGAGATGATTACCTACACTTCCAAACGAGTCCTCTTGAGGATCTCTCTCATGTTGTGAATCGATAGATGTCGCACGAGAGCCGGACCGAGGTCGCGTGGATCCAGAAAGGAAGCCTCTAATAGCGGACACTGCATTTGTAGATCCGGACCTTGATACCGTGGCCTGCGAACGATGGGAGGATACCGATGATGCATAGTTACGCTCACTTGCGGCGGATCCATTCTGTGTTGGCTTTGTTGTTCCGACTGGAGTGATGAGGCCTTGAGCACGCATAGAAAGCATGACGTCCATGTCGCCGCGAGGTTCAACTCCTACACCACCAAGATTAGGCAAGCCTAACCCGGCTCGAACAATCCTATATATCCTGGTTGGAAAGTGCAAAACAAGTCCTTATTCTGAACTCACCTTTGGCCTAGAATCACTGTCTTTATGGTAGTGATCCATTTCTGGGCCTCTACTTGATCTTTAATATGTAAGAACCACATAGTTCTCCCATTGTCTTCGCAATTGAGCTCCTTCTTCATGGCACCAACATCCACGCCTCCCACTTTGACAACGTGTTTACGGCCACCTACTTCCTCCTCGGATATGAAAACGACACTGTCTTCGTTGATCTCCAAACGCTCCATCTCTTTCTCCTCTCCGGCTGAAGATTTGAAGAGGTGTAGATATGATACAGACGGCCCCGGATTGCGTGTGACAGAAAAATTCGGTGACGATAAAACCATAAATTTTTGGCGCCAATTCTTGGAAAGGGCGAAAATCCGAAGTGACGATGTTGTGTAATATTTATCGAGTATGGTCGCTGAATGCTGGTATTGGTCGATGTCTGTGAACGTAGATGGGAACGGTGGGATAGGAGAGATAGATATGGAGTTTGTTCGACTGGGAACAAGTATTGATCTCGAACGGAAGCGGAAAGGTCCAGGAGAAGGTGAGGCCACTGAATGGATGGACCTCTTGGAAGATATGGGAACAGGCTTGTGAACATCGTCCTGATTCTCGGTATCGGCTGTAGTAATCGCGAGTTCCTGTTCATAGCCTTGAACTTCCTTCCCTTCATCTACCTCGGCACTCTCGTCTAGCGAGTATGACTCCCGTGATGGTATAACTTGAAGACCGATAGAGTGGGCTGCGGCTTCTCTCAGTCTATCACGCTCTTTGTCTTCCTCATCTCTCCTAGCAGCACTGATTTCTATGACATCGGGCAGGATATAAGACATTGGAGGAGGTTGTCTTATTATGGCTTGTTTTTTGCGTCCAAATTTCAGGCCGAGAGCGTCTGAAGCAGCGACAAAAATACTTCCTCGAGCTTTCTTCGTGGGCATTGCGTCCGCGGTTGAAGGTCGAGCAAGTTCATGCGAGGGTTCGTACCGCGAGGAGGGGAAAGACGTATTTGGTACTGAAAAAACGTCGTTAGCGACGTTGCGGGACAAGAAAATATTTAAGGGACAATTAGCGCACCAAAATGGAATGGTGCCGTTGCAGGCCTATTGACTTTATCATGTGCTGTCTCCTTTCCCTTGTATCCAGATTGCGTTGACGCCCGGTGCAGTCTTGAGTTTGCAAAACTGACGTTGTCATCTCTATCCTCAGTCCAACCCGACTTTCGGGAACTGTCTGGGTGGGAGAGGCGGAAAGGAGTCAGAGATCCTGACGTTGTTCGGAAGCCGTGAAAGGCCATTTCGCGGGAATGCTCCCTTGTCGAGAACGACAGACAGACTAAACCCTGAAATTTGAAGAGAGAAGATACAAGTTAGACGTCAACCCAGTTACATCAGACGAGATGGGAGTAAAAACGCTGACACGCCGAGGCACAGCCGCCTTATGATTACTTACTTCAACGTATTCTTCGCCTGTCCACATTTACAATACCACTCAAGACTTCGTTGTCATCGAAGCAATTCTAATCAATGTGCAAGAAGAAACAGACAGGCGTCTTCAATTCAAGGTGTTTCCTCGCTTACTTTTTGCCGTACCTTTTTGTGTGCCTTAAAACAACTTTTTTGGCTTTCATATCAGACCCTTAACATGCATGATTGTTTAAAAGCAATGCTCTTGGTATGCGTCGGTGACGGTTGCTGGCGCACAAACCCACTGCAGGAAACCTCCTACAGGTTTCGGCCGTCATAGGCCGATTCGTGAAATTCCCCAAAGTCGTCAGTGCTTTGCTTACTTTGATCATATAAAATATGACACGGACTTCAGATCATGTCTGTTTTTGTGTACACGGTTAGCATACTCTGTCTAACGAAACATCGGGCTGTGGTCGAGTTGACAGAGATTGTAAAAACATGAACCTACGTTTGATTTTTCTGCCCACTGAAACGACAATATACTCATCATCAAACTGTTGGATGGACAGAAAATATGAGGGTCTCATCAATCAATCGCCAGAAGCTGAGACAGATGCAGAGCGTGCTTAAAGATTCTGTGACTGAGGTATCCCTCTCTCGTAAGCTCCTGCATCACCGGTGGATACCCTGCTTTGCGGAGAGTTAGAGGGCATAACTGCTCGTGCTGATAATACCAGATCGCCAAGTAACAGAGTCCAGACTCCATCTTTGCATCATGTTCAGAGGTTCAGTTCTCAGAGTTTAGCGAAGTTGGCGGTTTGGCCATGAGGCTGGTTGCTGGAGCTCTCAAGAATGAGACAGTGTCATTGATGCGCCTCGCAGTCATGATTAAATCATCAAGTCGCAAAATGTACGGCCTGAACTCATTGAGAAAAAGGGGCGAAGGATGAATCACCATACACTTACGAGAAAGATGAGCATCCTTTGGGTGCTTCCATACATCGCACACCAGGAGCGGAGTCGGCTATCGCCTGTTGGGGTCTGGTGGGGTTCGAATTGATTCTCATCTTGGAGGGGATCGTGACTTGTATGTAATTTCCTGCATTCTGCCAAGAAATAAACGTTGTCCCATATTGGACGGATTCAAAAAAACGTGCATCTGGTAACGAACAACATAATGTGACTCATCAGCTTCAGACATCAAGAACGAGATAGGATAGCATTCAGCTACATTTACTGTTTAATAAGCAACAAGTTGGCATCGAAGTCTAGGTAAGGTCCCAAGGATCCAAGGAACAAATTGTAGTAGCGACAATGTCAGAGAAAGCGGCTTACCATGGATGCATACACCAAGTAAATCAATCGTTTACAGTGGAGGAATAATACATCAAGTACGTGATGATCGCTCGTTGAGAATGTGAAGACACGACGATGCTCGGTACAGGCAATGTAAACTCTGATGTACATTGACGAAATCCAGGACCAAAAGCCGATTTACCATCAGGACACCTGAGAGAGGAAACTACAGAATCAGAAAAATTTCACGAAATGACTGGATAGGGTATGAGAGAACAGGCTTATCCAAGACGTGAACCTCACTAGATAAAAAGTATGTAGTGTCACTTTGCGACTTAATCTACCGGTCGTTTTACCATTAGAAATTCCTCGAATCCCCTAGAAAGTCCTTACCTAGAGAGGGTCGATTGAAGTAGAAGTTACGTATAGGGAGTGTTTCAGGCTCAGGTGTCATACCTGGGACAAATTAGTGACCATATATGGTCACTAAATTTGATGTGTCTATATATGGTCACTAATAGTTAGTGACCATTTGGGGATAGTTTTTAGTGACCATTTGGGGATGTCCGCTATAATAAGAAGTATTTTCCCACGGTCAATTGAAGACTCCGGACTCTGATTATTACTGATCTTGTGCTCCTTTCTTTTGATCTTCCTCATCCTCTA
>JAGGAQ010006058.1:0-47799 GCA_017657225.1 Termitomyces sp. T69sscA
TCCTTCCCCCTCCCCTACACTCGTCTCGCCCACCGGCACTCCCGGCACCCTTCCACGCACCCCTCCCCGTCCCGCTTTGGTCTTCTACGCCTCGCACTACCCCCGGTGCTCTGTGTTTGTACACGGTGAATAGCCGTAAGGTGGATTTGCCCAGTAGGCTGAGCCTCCGAGGTCAGCGGAACCTGACACTGGGCTTCACATTCGTTGAAAGAAACTCTCAGCTTGTTGTGGTGGTGGTGTCGGTTACTTCCTGGTTACTCAAGTTCAGATTTCCTCTTTGTCATTTTATTTACTTCATCTCTCACTTACTGGTTTGATCATCAGCAATCATTGCTGTATAGTTTTTCTAAGCCACCGCTGGCTTGGCAGAGTAGCTCATGACCCAATTTGAACGTCCCTCAATGCTTTTTCAAAGACTGAGGGTATGTGTCCTTGTTTGAAACATAGTTATATTCTTGCTAACTTAATCTGTAGTCAAATAACTTATTTTGTATTACAGGTTAATAAAGAGTTCTTTTTCAAAGACTGAAGTCAGATAACTTATCTTGTATTACAGGTTACCAGCCCCAAAAAGCGCTCATTAACATTGACTGCACATATAAAATATGACTACTACTACATTGTCAGGAGGAAATAGCAATTCCTCCACATTTCCAGAAGAATTCCTGTTTGATGGGATGAATTACTTCATGTTCAAAGATTGAGTTACCCTAGCTACCAAACTCAGAGGCATGGAAGGATACCTTGAAGGAACAATACCTATGCCAACACCTAAAATGACAATAATCACCTCTCATACAACAGAATGGTGGGATATATTCCTTTCCTACTGAGAATGGCAAGCCCAAAATGCATGGACATTAGTGTAGATTGTCTACGTTACCAAAAATCCCATTAGCCTTACAATCAAAATGTTAGTATCAGTTGCAAAGGTGTGGTCAACACTAAGAGGATTCTATGGCACCGGAAAATGTGCTTCATGTTACAAAATACTCAGATAGAATGGATTTCTCAGAGCACATAGCAAGCCTAAATGGAATACAGCTGTTAAAAAGGGGGCTGAGATCAAAGATAAGCAATTCAGAGCCATTGTAATTTTGTTACTCATGGCATCCTGAGATTATATCATTGCATCACCCCAGTCAACAAAGATTTTCATTGAATTGATTGCAGGGTTGAATATCCATTGAAAATGCTTGAAGAAACATGCTGGTGCTGGCTCCACCTCAAATGCCTTCTGTCAGGTTCTGCTGACCATGGAGGCTCAGTCCACTGGGTGTGCATGATGTCCACCAATGCAACGGTACTGTTGTGAGTGCAGGGCATGTGAGACCAGGAGCAGGACCAGGGATGCAAGTGGTGGTCAAGCGAGGGATTGCCAGTCATGCCAGGGCAGGAGTGCAAGTGCTGGGAATGAGGAGGGAGTTTGGAAGACAAGTGCTGGGGTGGGCATGGATTCTGGAGGTGTGAGGGTGGAGTGGAAGACAAACACTGGTGTATGAGTGAGTTCTGGGGCTGGAGAATAGATAGCTGGAGCAAGCAATGGGACTTTGCAAGTCGTGGAACTAGAGACAGGGGGGCAGAAACCTAATCAAGCCAAAAGGGAAAAGAGTCAAGACAAGAGATGGAAGGGGAAATGGAACAAGTCAAGACTGAGGTGAGAGAATAAAGGAGAAAGGAGAAAGCAAGAGACTTAAAGAGTTGAGGCAGAGAGGAAGAGAAGAAGCAGAGTTTAGATTGAGAAGTACAAGATGAGTAAAGATGAGAGAGATGAGGCAATACAAGATGAGTACAAAACAAAAATGAGATAAGTCAAAAATGGAAACTGGATATGCAAGATTAGGAAACAAAATGAAATACAAAACTAGAAATAAAGAGGTATGGCAATATCAAGACTTGAGTACTCAATGCTACTCTACAACTTATATACTGGATGGTACGTAGGCTCTAGGGCTCAGGTCTGGGCTCTGGTGACAAGCTACAGTGCTGGGGCTTGAGATGAAGCCCAGGGATTGTGCAAGGTAGTGGTGGTGGTGGTTAATGCATGTTGTGCAGTGCAAAGGAAGCTCTTCAAAAGAAGGTTTTGCTTTAGGAGCATGGAGGCACAGAATGACAGTGAGGCAAGTAGGCAAGCAAGAGTGGGGCATGGTATGCAGAGGTCAGTCCGGCAATGATGTTTGGTTGTGATGCATGATGGGTGTCTTGATGGTAGCTGGAGGAAATTCCAGCATGGGCCAGGGGAAGCACTAGAGGTTGCCAACACTGGCATTAATGTGGCAGTTGCAGCTGGGTGAAGCACCAGGGATAGCCAAGGCCAGTGCTGATATGGTGGCTGCAGTCAACGATGGCTGAGGGGTGCCAGAGGTGGCAGTAGCTGGTGGTGGTGACAGGTGGTGATGGCCAGGGGCTGCTGAGGTGGCTGGTTGGGTAGTGGTCTGGGCCCAGGATGTTATGGAGGCTGGTTTGTGGAGGTTGGAGTCTTGTGGTCGGGGCTGAGTGCTGGCAGTTGATAGCAGGTTGTGACACTTTCCTCCATCAAAACTCCACAACCCCAAAAGAAACTCATGTGCACCAAATCAAATTGTGGGTGCACAAGACACTTGGTCAAGAACTGCTACTGGAAAGGGGGAGAAAAAGAGGGTCAGTTTCCCCTAAACTTTGGATGAAGGAGAAATGCCACACCATTCCAACCTAATCCTCAGACCAACCAGCAAAATACCACTGCAAACATGGCCACTATGATGGCACCTGCCAGCTCTGATGGCAGAATCACCATTTGTCCCCACAGCAATCTACAATCAGAAATGAGAACCCTTGGAATTGTACCTATTTGGAGTCAAGATTTCAGCAGATGCATTTGCTGTTCCAGCAGCAGAGGAGGCTATCATAATGTATGCCGACTTGGGTGTGACTGACCATTGTTTTGTTAAACGCTCTAAATTTGAAGAATACAAAGCATACTCCATGCCCTGACAAGGCATATCAGCTAACTGTAGAGGTGTTTTCAGCATCCTGGAAGAAGGGACAGTATAAAAAGCCATGTCAATCAATGGACAGACCTCACAATTAATCTTCAAAAGTGCTCTGCACACCTCTGATCTGTCTGCAAACCTTGTCTCCATTGAGAAGTTTGATGATCTAGGGTTCTCTGTGACATTGAAGGGAGGACGGGCCAGTTTTGTTGACTCTAATGGGAGGACCCTCATTGTTGGAGAAAAGAAAAATTGGATGTACCTGTTGAATCTCACCACAGTATTGAATGCAAACCCTGTGTCAAACACAATCAGTGATAAAATCCCACCTGATGCTGAAATCATGCCCTCCAAGTCCTCATTGCAATGTCACTCAACAAACCAGTGCTGCTTGATATTTGGCACTGACAGTTTGGACATGCCAGCATCCAGGCAATTAGGAAGCTTGAGGCAAAGCAAATGGTCAGTGGGCTCCATATTCAAGGAAATTCCAAGGCACCAGGAATGCGCAAGGATTGTATATATGGAAGACACACTATGCAACCCTATAATGAAACCTGCAAGGACATTCATGTGGCAAAGGAGAAGGTGGACATTGATCTGTGAGAATCAGCATTGATGATGTCATTGGGCAATGTACTGTACCTTATGATGTTCACTGATGCTGAATTGTCCTGCTTGCAGGCCGCCTTTTTAGCCAATAAAGCTGGAGAGACTACCCTCATAGCCCTAAAATCCTATGTCATCAAGGCAGAACAACAGACCAGGAATAGACTCAAGATCATCCAAGTGGATAATGAGAGAGAGTGGGTCAACCAACTGTGGCATGAGTACTGTCAGGAGATGGGCATAGTGATGAAACCTGTTGTACCATAGGCCCATTCTCAAAATGAGTTTGTTGAATGCTTGATACAAATTGTCTCCAATAGCGTCAGATGCCTACTTGCAGAAAGTGGCCTTCTAAAAAGCCTGTGGAGCAAGGCTGCCACCACCATCATCTACACTTGCAACCTGCTACCCTTGTCCCACCACCCAGATGCTGTCCCAAAAGAACGGTGGATGGAGAAGAAGCAAGATATTGGTCACTTACATCTGTTTGACTGCATTGACTATGCAAGGATTCCCAACAAATTGATCAGATCAAAACTTGACCCTAGATTGATCAAGTATGTACTGGTTGAATATTCAAGCCATGGTTACCACAGGTACAATAAGACACACCATCTGATCATCACTAGCTGCAACATAATCTTTGAGGAGGGCTCAGGCCACAGGATCATCCAAGTATCTGATGATGACAGCTTGGAGGACCCTGTCCAAACCCCTCTGAACCCTGTAGCAGGTTTGATCCCTCCTCTTCAGCAACAGATTGCCCCTTAAATTAGGGCCACCAATGTACCCTTACACCTTGAGGACAATGATCAGCAGACCACTGATTGACCCACAGACTCTGACAACCTACCAATTGCATTACAACAATCTGCTTGCACCATACACCCCACACACACTATTTTAGAAGCATGTGAGACATTGACCAATCAGTCATATGCCCATGCTGCTGGGGATGAGTGGGCAAGGGGAGAAGGCATACCTGAGGCCCTATTGACCACAGTGTTTGTCTTCCTTGCATCAACGGAGGCTGATAGTGACCAGTCAATACCCCAAAGTTACTAGGAGGCTGTCACAACCTGCTACCAACCCCCAGGACTTAGCCCTGGCCCCAGGACTCCAAAACCCCAAAACAACCCCCACAACTGCCCCAGGCCCAGACTACTACCCAGCCAACCCCTTTGGCAACCCCTGACCATCACTGCCTGTCACTGCCACCAACCACTGCCACCCCCGGTGTCCTCCCAGCCATCACTGCTGTGACCACCACATCAGCACCAGCCTCAGCTATCACACTGCCCATAACCGCCACATCAGCCATCACACATCACAATCATGCATCACCGCTGACCTGACCTCCACACGCCATGCCCTGCTCCCGCTTCCCTCCTCACTGCCTAGCTGCTGCACGTCTCTGTGTTCCCAGCACAAGATCTCCACACCGCATGACATGTCTCAACCCCCCACTGCTGTTCCGCATGATTCCTGGGTCTCACCCCAAGCTCCAGTGCCACGACCCACCACTGGAACCCAGGCCTGAGCCCTGGAGCCTACCTACTGCGTAATATATAAGTTGTAGAGTAGTAAGTAGTACTCTAGTCTTGATATTACTATAACTCCCATATTGTTTCGTTGTGTTCATCTCTGTCTCGTATTCTCGTGCGTTCCAGTCTTGTTATTTTCACTTTGCTTCATTTCTTGTCATACTTGCCTCATATCTTCTTTTGTTGTCTCTATTTGTCTCCTACTCTAATTACACTCTGCTTTGCCCCTTGTCTCTCTGTCAATCCTAAGTTCTCTCATCTCTTCTGTTTCTGGTCCCCAATCTCGACTTGTTCTGTTTCCTTTCCCCTTATCTTATCTCGACCCTTTCCCCTTTCAGCTCACTTAATCTCTGTGCCTCTGTTTCTATCCCTGGAACTCGCTAAGTCCCCGCGCTCATCATCTCTTTGAACCCCAGAACTTGCTTGCTCGTTCCACCCTCCTATATCTCTGGGACTTGCGACTACCCCCCAGCACTCGTCCTCCACCCACCCCAGCACTTGCCCCCTCCTCCGGCGTTACCAGCACTTCCCTATACACCTCCCCTGCCCTGCTTTGGTCTCCTATGCCTTGTGCTCTACTGGTACTCTGCATCTGTGGACACAGTGATCACTACATAAGGTACTCACCCAGTGGACTGAGCCCCCATGGTCAGTGGAACCTGACAGAGGCCCTGAAGAGACCTGACCTGTGGGCCCCAGCTATGGATGTAGAACTAGAGATCATGAGAGGGAAAAATGTCTGGGATGCTGTGAATCTTGAAGATATACCAGCTGGGAAGAAGTTGATTGATTGCATGTGGGTGTATGCAAATAAATATAATGAGCAGGGAGAGATTGTGAAGAGGAAGGCTCATCTGGTGGCAAAAGGTTTCACACAAGTAAAAGGGGATGATTTTGATGAACCTTACACATCAGTTGTCCAACTTGAGTCAATGAGGATGACAGTAGTCATTGTGGCGGCAAAAGGGATGCACTTGTGGCAAGTTGATTTTGTTTTGGCTTATTTAAACAGTAAACTTGGGCATACTATTTACATGAGGCCCCTGCCAGGTTTTCAAGGAGGAGAGGGAAAGGCTTTGCACCTCAGAAAAACCCTCTATGGACTCATGCAGAGCGGCCACAACTGGTGGTATAACTTTGACCAGGCATACAATGAACTCAGACACCTTGCTTCCCAGGCAGATAGCTGTGTATGATACAAACAAAGTGCAGATGAACATACTATCATGGACAATGTTCTACATAGGTGTTTCAACCACCAAGGCCAGGTCCTAGTTGGCAAAGAAAGAATTGGGATCAAAATTTGAAGTTCATGACATGGGGGAGCCAAAATATATTTTAGGTGTTTGAGTCGACCAAGATCAAACCACTGGGGACATCCACTTATTGCAACAGTCTTATTTGAAGCAAATGTTGGAACGTTTTGGTTTCCAGTCCTTGAACCCTTGAAACACCCTCCCCCCTACTGGACTGGTCCTAACAGAGTATCCATTGCCACAAAATGAAGAAGATAAGCAGTATATGAAGGATAAGCCCTATTGCAAAGCTCTGGGCTTGTTGATGTAGGCCCAAGCAGCCACGTACCTGACTCATCCTATGCAGTTGGGCTCTTAGCGCAGTTTCAGAGTAATCCTGGACCTGCTCACTGGAAGGTCTTGGCCCATGTGATGCAGTATGTGAACGGGATCCTGGATTATTGCATCACATACCAATCTGGGGCTGATCGCAAGCCCATCGAATATGTTGACATCAACTACAGAGGGGACCTTGACATTTGTTGTTTGACTAGTGGATGTCTTCACCATGGCTGGAGGAGCTGTGTCATGGAGCTCCAAAAGACAACCTACTGTTGCTCTATTGACTATGGAAGCCAAATATATGGCCTTGACTCATGGGGCACAGCAAGCCATGTGGATGTACAACTGGTTACTGAATGTTGATCTTCCCCAACCATTTCCAGCTGTTCTTCATGTTGACAACTCACTGGTGCTATTCTTAGCTCATTACACCAAAGGTCATGCAGATGGGAGACATCAACATCATCCACATACCCTTGACCAGAAATCCCACTGACCTTTTGACCAAACCCCTTGCCCAAGCCCTCCATTCCCATATGATCAAATTGCTAGGCCTCAACCCAAAGCTTTGAGTCTGGGGAGTGTTAAAACAGACTCAGCTTGTTGTAGTAGTGGTGTCAGTTACTTCCCGGTTACTCAAGTTCAGATTTCCTCTTTGTCATTTTATTTACTTCATCTCTCACTTACTGGTTTGATCATCAGCAATCATCGCTGTATAGTTTTCACAAGCCACCACTGGCCTGGCAGAGTAGTTTTTGACCTGATTCAGATGTCCCTCAGTTCTTTTCCAAAGACTGAGGGTATGTGTCCTCATTTTAAACATGGTTATATTCTTGCTAACTTAACCTGTAGTCAGATAACTTATCTTGTAGTACAGGTTAATAAAGAGTTCTTTTCCACAGACTGAGGTCAGATAACTTATCTTGTATTACAACATTGTTTGAAGAAAACCACTTGGACATCATTTTGAAGTTGCTTTATGACATGATGGTGTTATTATTGATGCATGGCATATGTGTTGGTGAGTATGGACACGTTGAATATTTATAGCCCATCTACTTCTATTTGTGTGAAATCAAAGGATGTCAGGAGTAGCATCTGAGTTCGTCTTTGACGGGGTCAATCAATCTTTAACCTGATTCAGAAATGTCGATTGATCAGTATTTTCTTCTGCTCAACGTATGGCAGATTGCCATGGACATTCTGTGGGAACACAGGGAACCTCGAAACAGAATTATAAATGCTGCTTGCTCCATAGGGCATATTTGCACTGCATTTTTTTTTGTTAGCTTATTTTGGACAATTTGACGTTCTGATTTAGAAGGACTTGCCAAAAGAGCAAAACTTTGATGGCCCTGCAACCAAATTTTGCTCGTTGCAAATATGCTCTAGAATATGCTGGCGAAACTTCGCCAGTGTTTCCCGATATGTTGACGACTTTTCCAATGTCCACAATAGAGGGACCACCGAATATTTAATCGCAGAAATCGTGCACAATTTATCGACCAAAGGACGCGTATTTACCTTTCCTCGTGCGGTGCTTACTTCAATCTCTCCACACTGATATATCTGCACCTGCTTGAGGACTCAACACCCTCGTGTCAATTAATGAAAGCTTAGATACGTTCTTAAATGTACATTCCAATCAAAGGGTAACCAGTAAAGAATTGGTGAGTCTACCATCCAAAGTTCGGGTCGAGGATCATGATTCTGTATACTACAAGTGGCGTCTGTTTGGACCGATGATCATAGTAGGCATGAAGCAAGAACACCTGCTGCTATGGATACCAGCAGAGTGCTCACAGCCGCTCTACTTGAGGGACTTCCGTCTGAAAAGAGAATTAACCCTCTCACATTTCAGCCGCAGAGGAAGGAAACAAGGACTGACTAGGCTTTTGGGATGAGTCACCCGACGGATTATTGGGCGCGCCTGAAATTGCAGAGGATGAGGTAGCAGAGGATGAGGATGGCATGATAGATGTTGTGAGTGATGTGAAAGTAGGAAGGGAGGTGGGTGGTGTAGAGTTCCCCGTGAGTACGGGGTCGGCTGAAGATGCTCGAGGCGCACCTGAGCCTCCCGCCGCGGTAGATAGTGCAGCAAATCCGATAGATGGAGGGTTCGATCGAAAGACTGAATACACGTTTTTCTGGAGACGTAAGAAAACTTTGTTATACGATACCACTCGACGCAAGAGAGGTGACGCACGAGGAAGACATCACCAACAACCCAGGATGGGTTTCCACCTCCACTGTCAACATCACTTCCGGCGTCGAGATCGAAAATTCCACCGACACATTGGTTATCTCGCTGGCCGACTGGACCAAGATTCATGTCAACCGAATTGATAGGCCATGCATTTCCACCGAAAGACAGGGTGACTGTGACATTGGTACCACAGGCTAGAAATGCGTTGAGCCAAGGCATCAACTAATAGCAAGGATAAGGCTTACGGAATGAAAAGAACCCTGGCATCGAGGGAATAAGTTGAGAGCCAGGGACAGAAGCCCAGATGGCTGCAACGTCGTCCGATGGTCCTCCGATCAGCGTGGTACCAGTATCGATCGCTGCCAAAGCTGAAGCACCAGTAGCAATGGATACTTCCTTGCCTTGTACAGTTACAGCTGAAATCATCAAACGTAAATACGAGCAACAGACAAGAATATGCCACGCACCGCTCAGTGGAAGTAACCAGAAACTAGAGTCACCGCTAGGTACTTTCTGAAAATCAATGTCACCCGAGAACAGAGTGGAGTTGGTGCCACCCAGAGTAAAGAATCCTCCGAATTCTTCTCGTCTCACGCCTGGGTCATCGATGAAGCGCGTAATGAAGAAAGAAAAATCCGGACTGTCAAGCTGCTTGTTGTTGGTCAGGGCAAGCCAGAATGGTGTTGACTTCGTTGACGCAAGTCCGGTAAACGCTAGCCCCAAAATACCTGACACGTTACCATCTAGTAACCCACTTGACACTCTATCAACGGCAACTGGTCCACAAGTCAACTCATAACGCTCCACGTTCAACTCGGAGATGATATTTCACTTACGGAATGTCTGCTTCGTGACCGTGAATATGTCCATGCTGACTGTATCTGATACGATCTGTCCCACAACTTCCCCGGAGCCATATTGAATCCGAGTGCTTTGCTGGGAAGATGTAAAAGAAGACGACTTCGAGTTGTCGAATTGCGGGGCACGTGAACCACAGTTGGAACAGGTCGAGTCTGCCACCCATAGGTCTGAAGATCCCGTGTCCAGGATAACATTGAACGTTTGTCTGTGAGAACGTTGTTAAGGCATGTTCATAATTAGCAATAGGATACAAAAGGGGAAAAGATGGATCATCGATGCAACCATCAATATATGAGTACCACGTGGATCAAGAACGACAATCGCAATGTGAATGGTGCTCGGACGCCGGGATCGTGTCCAACCAAGGAGGCGGTGAAGAAAGAAATCAACTACTCACTGTGGTGTGCCGATGTTAATCGAGGCATAGTAACTTGAGTCCACATCCTACTTCCGAGCACACAAATAAGCAACATATCTAGGACTGCTGAATAGCACGAACGCACCTGATTTGTCGTAATGATTCCAGCAACCGCTCGCCGGTCCTTGGATGTTTTTGTCCTGCCATACTTCACACGCAAATTTTCTGCAGCTTTAGCATAATACGAAAGGTCGTGACGAGCACCAGCACGACGAGAAAGAGAAATATGGAGCGGATCAGCCGCTGACAAGGGAGGAAGAAGGAAGAGGGTCAAAAGGGAGATGGAGAGGATGGGCGGGACCATAGTGGAGAGAGCCGTCGAGGTATGAGTACAAAACGAAAAAAGACGGGAAGAGGGATGTTTATATAACGAGTGGAGAGCCAAGGAAACGCCCCCTTGAGGCTGTCCACAGCAAAAAAATATACCAAATGGGGCCACGGGAACAATTGACCCTCATCACAAGTTCGCAACCAAGGTGGCAGACTTGTGAGCCATGATTAGATCATGTCGTGTGGAAACAGCCAATGCGCAGTCCGAGCGCACTGCCGAAGACGGCAAGAGGCTGATACATGCTGCGGTACCTCAGTCCCCACGAGGTGCAAACTAATGATAGAAACGGACAATCTGAGTACGCTTTATGACATCTAGAAAGCTGGCAATGTTTCTTCGACGTGTCTGTTGAACGCTGGTCTGCACAGCCACTAAAATTCAGGATTGGCTGCCAAGTTGTTTTTGCCAAGCTACAATCTTCCCACATCCCTGACAATCCCTTCAAAGCCCGTTGTGTCAGAGGTCCTCGAGTAAAAATATTCGAAACCTCAATTCGGCAATAGATACCCACGTGTCTCGACTTGAGCATGGACAATGATGTGGAGAAGTCAAATACACTTGACGACGGCAAGCAGAGCTATTGATGACTCCGATGCTTGTTGTCGATGGTACAGCACAAGGTCGTGTTCCCGACGAACTACAGCGCATGATCTTTGAGACCGCAGCTAGGGGAGACGACACCGTCGCCCGTCAGCTTATCCTTGTTTCCCGTAATGTGCGGACCTGGTATGTCCACGTCAAGCGCCGAGATTTTTCGTCGCTCACATATTTCTTGGTGCAGGATCGAACCTATACTTTACAAATGTATCATAATTCGTAGTCAACAGCACGCAGAAGCTTTCTTCGAGACCATAGTCGTCAGGCCACAAGGTTTCTTCAGCCCGATTGTCACAAGTCTGGCGATCGGCGACTCTGTGACGCTCCAGCAATCCAAAGCCATCCTCGCTGCATGTTCTCAAAGCGTCGTGAACTTCGCTGTCTATACGAATGCACGAAATCCCTCAATAGCCCTACCGTTCATCCGATCACACTCTGTCCGCCAGCTTTCACTCAAATCTACACATTGCGCCGAACTCAGCTTCCCGCCGACTCTCCTTGCGAATCTGTCACATTTAACGATCCTCGACGGACCGTATAGCTGGTTTCAGATGCGTGAAGCTGTACGGAATGCCAAAAATGCTATCAAATCCGGGTGCCTTGGCACCACGGCTCATCCTTTCATGTCACTGACCCACTTCGCGACATGCTCGCAAAACTGGGGTAGTACACAGCCTCTTCTAAAGTTGGCTGCGAAACTCAGGTATTTCATCGTGGTTGTTCCACCGTATTTCAAAGCTGCGCCTGTGATTGCGCAGCGGATCCAGGAAATCGGTGATCGCAGAATGGTTCTTGTGGAGTATTCGCCAACGATCGACAACTGGGAAAGTTCCATCCGAGGAACGACGCCCAGCATTTGGGAGCGCGCAGAAAAGCTTGTTGAGGATGGATACTTTGCGGAGAACGTTGATGTAAGGAAATGGGACCTGTAATCTTCTCTATGAGGAAACACCAAAAGGTTGCCAGTGACTTGACAATCAGGTCCGAGCTACAATGAGAAACATGACCAGAACTGGTCGTACTAGTAGACTGGGCACAGCGAGTTTTTCAATATGATAACAGGTTTATGTCAGGCAACCGTGACCACATCCTGAAGGGAGATCTACACAAATTGGATCCCTGTTCAAGTCATACTTGTCATATTGGTAAGATAAAAATAGGTTGCCTTATGTTTCCATCTGTCATCACTTCTCATTGCAAGTGGGCTAGTCGGGCTGGAAACGTAATTAGCTAGCCATCATTGTGATGGTAACATAGTTTTCCATTCAGAAGATGAATCCCATCTCGACATAGGTGTACTATACTTACTAGCTGTCATTGATTTGGAATGATCTACCCAGGACCAGACATTTCACAGTGGTTTATCAGTGACCGGCTCAACCTAATCAAATCAACTAGGTAGAAGACTCGGCATTTGCAACACCGACCATCCCGTAGCGCTCATCACCGCTTATATCGGATAGTCATCTGTCCATGAAGATACTCATCTGCCACATATTGGTTGGAATGCAGGCACTGACCTTTTCCGAGTCATCCTGGCATGAGCGCTTTGACGCTGGCAAGATCGATCAAGGGTGTCTCGAGTCGATATCATAGTGCCGTGGATTATGCGGCCGAAAAATCCCGTTTTCGCCTGCGAATAGAATGAGCCGTGGGTGAATCTTGAGCGAATAAAGAGAGAGAGAAACCCAGTGACCTTTCCGCAGCTGGCACCTGAACGCAGCGAGAAGGAAGGAACATTATTCGGATATACGTGTAAGCCTGTATCACAGCACATCATCTCCATATCTCCATAAGCTACATATATAGCTGGACAGGTATCTTACAATACTTGAGACGTATAAAAGTCTCACGCGAAAATGGGATGTAAACAACGGATTCTCTCTGCTCGTTTTTCCCTGTAAAAATGGAATGGCTCTTCTCGTGCAGTATACTTTTGGATCACAGATGTGGGCTGCGCACGCGTCCTTTACGAGACCTGTTTTTCTATTTGCAGAGTGTGTGACATACTGACCGTTTCCAATGAAAGGGGCTCAAGGAACATCCAGAGAGAGATGTTTTGTCTATTCACGGTGGAGGGCGTGGTTACGATGAGATCGGCCGTGGGGAAATAACAGAACTGATCGAACCTAATTCACACCAAACACATACAGTATTACGGAACTCCGAGTCCGAAAAGATCTTAGTAGATGAGGCAATCGCACCGAAAACATTCAATCGAATGAGTCCGAAAAAGCATCAATGTACTCACATCCATGACTTACTTGCTCTCTCTGCCAATTTACACTTGCGTTCCAGTCCGGATTGACAGTCTTCACTAATCAGCGGATTTTTCCGCTTTGCTTTCGGACAAATATATCTCGTGTCCATATTGACGATTGCAATAGATAGAGGTGACGGGACATTTTGGTCCTGAGGGCCTGAATTGTTCAGTATATCCAGGCTAAGACGTCTGGAAATATGCCAGCAGATGTAGTGAGTAAATGCATTGATATTAAATTCATGTTCTGTCTGCACTTGTCTTGGAGCATGAGTCGTAAGAAATGAATGTATTGAAGTGACTCTACCCGCTGCAATATTGGTCTAGTACCGCATAAAAGCGAGAAAAGTATGGAGTTAAAAAAAGTTCGAAAATGTTTATTTACTCTTCGCCTGGGAGTCGAACCCAGCTTTCGCGCGCCATGTGTCCAAACCATTTTACCATGACAGGCGCGTGTACTAACCGATATACTAGCGAAGATTTCGAACATGTATTTAAATTTAAAGTTCTCACTTCATTCAATATCTGTACCCAAGGAAGTCTTCTCAGCAATTGTTACAAACAATATGAATTGATAGCATCCGCGAACAGCCTCATGCCTGCATGTGGGATAAATGTCAAGGGAGGTGATGACGGAGGCTCCTTGCCCTCAGAACGCGCGTTGACATTAAGGTTTTTTTTCACGACTATGGTATTACGTCGAACGTTTGGAAAAACTCAAAAATTATCAGTTTATCCCAGGTAGTACGATAACAGCGCAACGCCCAAGAACACTCGCACTGTTCCAAAAGTCGTCCTCAGAAGTTCCAAAGCTCTTTAAACATCATGATACCCGAAACACTAACATCTACCCTTTGATCCCTAGGAACAACAACCCTCTCTTTGCCAGCTCGACCGCCCCTTCAAGGTCGCGCATATCACTAGATGTCCACCGTAAATCAGGACTCATTCCATCTGGTGTCTTTCCGCTCCGTAGAGCGTTGTCAAATGCCATCTTCCTGGCACCAAGTTGTGCCATGCGGCGAGGGTCCGAATGACCAGTGAAAATCACTAGAGCGGTCCGTGGAGGCAAAGCTGCATGCAGCGTTTTCAGCTGAGTATTTAGTGCCTCAAATATGAGTTTAAGGGTCTCAGGTGTAGGAAGCTCGGAAGGTGGAGGGGGAGCATCCGATGACGATTTTGGTGTTGTCCCTACGAGTTGACGAACATGAGTACGGAAAATAGTTAATGGCAAAAAATACTTACACTTCATGGCATCAGCCAGTGCCATAAACCTCCCAAACACGAACTCATGTGATGGTATGACTTCCAATAGTCCTTTCAGTACCTCCGCATCAGAAGTGCATCCCAACGCTGTCGTCGCCTTATGACCATGCATGACGGACGGGTTCCCGTGGTCCACTACTGCGCTCCTTATACTCCCAACCGGACCCCCCGCACGACGGGTCGAGCGCGCCATCCGCTCAAATATCGACTCCATATCGGTTTTGAACTCCCCAAAGCCAGGCCCGGACTCAAGCTTCTTCTGCAGCAGCGAAACACATGCCCGCGCATCTTCCTCTGGATCGTGTCCTCCATCACCCCGCGTCTGGATCTCACGCCCGCACCATTTCTTGGTGAGCCATGCCAGACCGGGCTTGAGGGGCCGCCCGCGTGGGTGGTGGTACATAAGTGCGGTATCGATACAGCGGGGGTGACAGATCTTGAGTGCTTTGAGATCGGATTCAAGGGAGTGACCGAGGAGGATGGGGGTCGGTGGCGGTTGAGAAAGGGAAGTCGAGAAAGGATTTTTGGGTGGCGGTGAGAGGAGACGCATAACGTGCGTCTGGACTTGAGCTAGTGTCGTGGTAACTGGCGCAAGTGCTTCGGGCGTGATACCCGACCAGCTGGATAAAGAATGGATTCAAAAAATACAGCTGGTTATGCATGTTTGAACATACCGAGTCAGATAATCTGTGACAGGCTTTGCCGGCCTCACTAGCTGATCGTAGACCACTTTCTCGGTGTAATAATCAATGATGCTAACTCGGGTCAACTCCTTGCCGTCTTCAGTCATACACTGGGATGGGTGCGAGGGTTAGCTGATATTGTGAAGATACAATATGGAACTCGCCATTTCACAATCGATAGCATAAATCTTCGCTTTAGGTAGTTCTTTCCCTTTCTCGGGAAGGCCATCAAGCAAACCCGGTTTTACGGGTTCTGGAGTCTCGAGCCAACCATCATCGGGCTTTTCAAAGACATCCGCCATATAAGACGGTATGGGGTATTCATTCTCGACCATCTGTTCAAGTGTCAGGAGATACTGCGCGGGGTCTTGGTTATTAGCCTTTTCTGCTGTGTCAACAGGTGAGCAAGGATGTCTTCGTTTTCACAAGGGACATACATAGCAGTCTCATGGTTGCACGCTTATTTCTCTCCTCCCCACTGACCGGCCCTTGGAAAAAGGTGCCGAGGACACTGTGCATGCGAAACTGGTCTCCTGGTGCACGTGTCGGGCAAGCGTGACTGAATGTCGCGGCGATGAAGGGAACATTCGGCGGAGGACCTGCGTCAGGCGTTCTTGGCAAGAGCGGTATTGATAATGGGATATTGGGATTTACGGTCGCGGATGTAGGAATTGGGGGCAGTGACAGAACTTCCGACGTCAATCCTGGTATGAGTAAGACCACGACTTTCTGTATAAGTGGTGCGTTCTTTTTTTACAAGTAATTAGGATGGATCTATCGCTTGAGAGCACAAAAGATCACTGACCTCGATACGTAACCAGTTCGGTGGAGGTCCATCCGCGATAATATGCACGACAAGTTGACGGATTTCCTGTCAAAAAGGTTGAGTATTTCGACAAAGGAAATCTGGAAGACCTACATCAATGCCGATAGCATGGTTCCTCCTCGTGATCTCAGCGTTGTTGTACATAAATCGGGGCTGTGTGGACTAATAATCGAATTAGACATCATCTTGCGAGTTCGCATACGGCTTGGATAAAGAGAGAAATACACACACATCCAATTTCAACTCAGCCTTCTTCACCTTCTTTTGTTTTCGCTTCTCAACCTTTGTCCAACCATCGGAATCCACAGAACCAGCTTTAGATGTCATTGAACTATCTGTTTTCGTTTTCTTGTGTTTTGGTGAATTGTCCGGAGTTGGAGACGACATATTGAGTCTCTTCACAGCCATTGGGGACGTTGTATGTCGCGGTCAGCGACACAATCTTGCAACCCACTGAGGCTCGAAAAAGTCGTGTAAATTTGGTTTGAAAGACTATACCAAACATTGCAAACAGTTGAATAAGTTCTCGACATACGAGACTTTGAGTCTATCGAGACATGTATGAGAACTGTGCTTGACAACCTATACAACAACACTTTATAGATTCAGTGACCGCCAGATGATGGAATACAGCTGAGGAGATGTTGGAATAACAAATGCGTCTTGGTCAAGTAATCGGTCCGCATAGCCGACTTCACTGTTTTTTGCGACAGATGTCCTGGTGGCACCTAAGCCACACGAATCAATAGTTTACCTCAGCCTTCGATTGCCAGAAGATTCGGACTCCATGCCAAGTTACACAATGCAAGCGAAATAGCATATATGGTGTAAGAGTTGTTACTTGGAACTTCAGTTATTGTTGACGCAACTGAGGTATGATTTGTTTGATATTTGTATTGAATACGCACTTACACACTTACAAAGTGTATAACTTGTAATAGGTAAAACAAATATAGTTGTTGTTGACGCAACTGAGTGTATAACTTGTAATAGGAGACATGCCCTAATATGAGACAAATATTCAGTAAGCAATGCACTATGTCATGCACTAATTCAATGGGGGCAAGGAGTAGGGAAAGGTCAGAGCAACATGGTAGTAGAGTTGTCATCACGTCCTAGCCAAAGCGCTCGCACATTCTTCAGGCTGACCAGACGCATCAGGTACTCATACACGTCGATCCTCCCCCGAGCGTCTCAGGTCAATGTCAGTCAGCTTGCAATGCGTAATGACACGCGACAATATGGTGTCAGATGAGCAGCGCGTGGCATTAGTCCTCCATGTTCTTCTCGCTAAACTTACGTAGTCGCCGGGCGATGACGATCCGCAGTTTCTCCACAGCCAATGAGTGATTCGACGACAGTAGATGTGTCGAAGCCATGCTGTATGGGACATACCAGTGATTACGCAGGGCGCATACCTCACGAGTGACTTTTTGTCACTAGACAATAGGTTCTCATAAGTATTTCTCGTTGATCCACATTTGTCGATGTGCAGAATCGGCATATTTCGCAGTATTGTACTTTGTGCTCTGGGCATGAATCCTAGCAGACAGATCTTCGTGCGATCTCGTCGCTTGATGCGTGATCGCGGAAATCGTTTCGCAACTTGCTCAGCAGGCATGCCGGTAAGATCCAGCTATTCAACTGTGCACCGATTCGGAGCTGCTGTAGCTGCTTGGGATCGTTGACAGTATTGCTGTCAATCAAGCAATACTGGTCCAGGACCTCAACTGAGGCAACTTTCCACGAACATGCTTCTGTCTATCAGGAGAGGTGAGCCGCTTCTTGTACTCATCGTCCTGACACACGAGGTTCAAGATGGCGAGATGAACTTTGCGTGCAACAGCTGTTTGCATGATCTCCAAGAGTACCTTGCGATCGTCGTCGAGATTGATTTTGGACAGACACTCGGTGAATACAAAGACGACATCTTTGCTCAGTTCCTGCTCGACGCCCGCAAAGAGAGCACGTCGAATTATATCCCGCAGTTCCCGCTAGTACGGGAACACGCTGGCCGCGGCATCGATCGCAAGGTGATTGTAAATAATGCGAGTGTCAAAACAGAGACGATCTCGCAGGGCTCGTGCAATGGTCTGCTGCTTACCAACACCAGGCATCCCGTTGAGAAGGATATTCATGGGAAAAAATTGCAGGGGCAGTGGTCCGCCTATGACCAGCGTAGGGAGATGCTGTAGAATGGCAAATGCATAGCTCAGATGGGCTACATAGTATACCGTAAGCAGTGCCTCGCGGATGAATGGTCCCGTTCGCGGTTCGCGCCATGTGGTCACGTAGTGAAGCGATGTCACCATGTTGAATTTACCACTCGGTTGTCACACTCTATGTCATCAGTTTTACGAAGCCTTTCCATGACGAAGTCGGCTGGAAATCCGACTGCGCGATACTCTGCCGCATACATTCGTAATTCTATAACAGGCCCTGGCTTTGTACTTAATTCATCTGGACTTCTCCAACAACTAAAGCTTGACTCTTGTGATCCTGACGTCTAGGATGCATGAAGATACTCCTGCGTGTGTTTTGCCTGTTGCCAAGGCCATAGGCGTCTCTCTGGCTGCACTGAGCCTGTATAAGCTTCTTCGCCTCGTATATACAGAGCTTACGTCCCCTTTACGCGATCTTCCTGGCCCTAACAGCCCTAGCTGGTTTTATGGCAATCTTCAAGAGATACGGAAGGAGGTACGCGCTTACAAACTTAAAACACGTATTTTTATCACGCCGACTCTGCTGCATCACAGGAGAACGCAGTACCGCAGGAGCGATGGGTCCAGCAATACGGGACAACCATCAAGTATCAGGTTCTCTTTGGGGTGAATCTTTTACCGCTCTTGAGGCGTATTATATCGATTCTTAATGGACACAAAACTTAGATCACACGGCTTTTTACGATGGATACGAAAGCAATACATCATGTCCTTATGAATTCACACATGTACCAAAAGCCAGAAAGCCTCCGCTACAATCTAGGTCGCGTTGTCGGCGAAGGCACGTTTGTTTTCTTGTACTTTGATTTACTCCGATATTTAATTTTTTATGCGATTCCAGGGGTCCTCGTTGTTGAGGGTGACAAGCATAGACAACAGGTATTCCGAACTGTTATGATCTCCACGACGCATTTTGACCGTAGATGATTTTCAGAGAAAGGTCATGGTAAGAAAGAACAGTCCCAAGCTTTTTTCTAAAGGTTCCTGATATCGTCCCATTAAGAACCCAGCATTTGGACCAACGCAAATCCGAGAACTTACTGAGATATTTATTGCGAAGTCTATCCAAGTACGCTCAATTAACAATTGAATGTCTCAAACTAACGTTGAGGAACGTGAAACGTAGCTGAGAGACCTTTGGGCCATTGATATTCCCAAAGAAGGAGTCGGCCGTATCGAAGTCTATTCCTGGCTGAGCAGGGCTACTCTTGACATTATCGGGCTAGCAGGTTCATACAGACCAGCCTATCTTTCTTTTTGTTCTATCGTTATAATAACAGAAACACCCAGGCTTCAATTATAAAATCGATGCTCTCATCGAAAATCCGGAGCAGAATGAACTCAACGCCGCATTTTCGACCATCTTTCGTGCTGGGACAACAATGTCGTTGGTTTCTATGCTCAAAGCACTTTTTCCGCCATTACGCATTTTGGCATGTGTTGTTTCATCAATGAGCTTAATTCGTACTTACTCATTATTGTAAAAGCGTGATTCCAGGGATAGGATTATTGCAGCTTCCCAGAGGACTATGCACCGGATTGCACATCAACTACTTCGCGAGAGCAAAGAATTCCAGGACAAACCCATGTCCAAATCCCGTGATTTGCTTTCCCTCCTGGTACAATCCAACATGGACATCAATCTTCCCGCTCACCAGCGTATGTCCGACGACGACGTTATAGCTCGTGCGTGTAAAGTACTAACCTGTTCAGGATTTGATGTTAACATCTCTTGAACAGAGGTCCCTACTTTTTTGGTTGCGGGCCATGAGACGACCAGGTAGTTTTTCGGCTTCTGCGTCTCGTTATCTTCTTCAACGTGCTGATTACCACACAGTACAGCAACCACCTGGGCCCTGTTCGCACTTTCGCAGGACTTGAGAGTGCAGACAAAGCTTCGCGAGGAACTTCGCACCGTCGACACGGACACCCCAACAATGGACGAACTTAATGCTCTTCCATACCTCGATATGTTCGTTCGTGAGACTCTGCGTGTCCATTCTCCCGTGGCAGCGACCATGCGTATCGCTACACAAGACGATATATTACCCCTCCACAAACCTTTCACAGACCGCAAAGGTGTTGTACACACTGGAATTAGGTCCGTACAAACTAAAAATTTGACCAAACTTCCTTAATCAATCTCTTCTAGAGTATGTAAAGGGCAAACGATTCAGATCCCTATTCTTGCCTTGAATCGCAGCAAGGAACTTTGGGGTGAGGATGCAAGAGAGTTCAAGTATGTATCCGTCTCTCTATCAATGCGCCTAACCAACTTATCACGAACTACAGGCCTGAACGCTGGGAGTCGGCTCCTGAAGCAGCAGCGAGTATACCGGGTGTATGGGGCCACATGTTGACCTTCCTCGGTGGGCCGCGAGCATGCATAGGGTATCGCTTCTCACTGGTCGAGTAAGCTCCACCGCTTTCTGTTCTTTCTCCGTCGTTCTTACTCTGAGACTTGCGTAAAAGGATGAAAGCATTGCTGTTCACTCTCGTTAGGGCCTTTGAATTCGAGCTGGCAGTCCCTGCATCAGATATCGCCAAGAAGTCGATGATTGTTCAGAGGCCGATACTGCTGAGTGACCCGAAGGGCGGTAATCAGCTGCCTCTCCTTGTTAGGCCCTGTGTTAGACCGTAATGTTCTGCCAGACGACGTATTTTACTTACTCTTTGCTTGTCTTGTTTACACATTCTTCTCAGTGGTACCAATTTTTGCCTAATTTTACAATGGAGATCTTCATGTCGACATACATTCAAATCCATTGACTGATATCGGATAATCTTGATCTTATTATTCCTAAGCTTGGAAAACTGGATTTTGCGATAGTTATGGATTTTCATTTGCTAGACTGTGCGTTTATGTCAGTGACTATATGTCTGATATTCAAAAGTCGACATTCGAAGATCTTCCCGACCTTCTAGAAAACTTGTAAATCGAGGGTATCGAGGAAACTGTCTACTATCATTTTTCCTACTTTCAGCCGAAGGTTGTCCTCGTCGACCACCGGCGGCTATTTCAAGGGAGTGAGAAACACATATGCGAGACGTCAGTACTACAAGTCGGCTCATATAAGTGACTAGGGAATGCAAGCAACGAAAGAACTCCATGATGATCGAAGCAGATAGTTTGAGGTCTTTGTGATGGCTAAATAAGAGGTGATAGTAATAACCCACATACAGACCATATTTCATCTGTTCAACTTTCAATGGCACACGGCCTGCCACTTCAATTCACCTTTCCGCTCGGGAAGTAGCGGATTCACTGGGCAACCGTTTGGAACTCATGCTTGGATGTCTGGCCAAACCGAAACGAATGTCGTTCAATTTGCCGCGTATATTCTTTCAGAAAGTTTGCCAGCACTTCATATGCGATCCTGATGAGCCTCACGCGAGTCACAAACGCCTTGAGAGACTTACTGTCAGAACGAAAGCCAATTTGCAGGACTTTTTAACTCGCCTTATGTACACGACCGCTATCTTCGGCACGGTGCATTTGTTCCAAATCAGAAACAATTGAAGTCGCGTCTTGGGCGACCTGACGGTTTCGCATTGTATAGACTT
Source organism: Termitomyces sp. T69sscA (assembly GCA_017657225.1). NCBI lineage: Eukaryota > Fungi > Basidiomycota > Agaricomycetes > Agaricales > Lyophyllaceae > Termitomyces > Termitomyces sp. T69sscA. The sequence goes on from JAGGAQ010006058.1 coordinate 21,937, forward strand.
TCCTGATGATGCTGAAATGTAGCTACGTACCAAGGACCAAATGGCAGAGAGCTGATCAATTCTACCGCACACATCATCAAAGGCACTGCCTTGGCTACTTAATATTACTTGAATCAGTTCAGGAGCCCTGAGTCGTGCTTTCTTCTCATCGAGTTGACTCTGATAGTAATGTATCTCCCCTCTAAATCCTGTCGGTCGCTATCAGAGAAAATCCTCTGGAATGGAATCGATGATTCAAACCATTTGTCTGAGAGATAGACGAAACGACGTCTGTGCATTCCGGAACTGCATCGATGGCGCCGGACAACTGTGCAAGGAACGAAATGAGCAGAACGACAGTGGTATGTAGTAAATGACGAACGAAAATACCTAGTGATGGCATTGGGCAAAGCAGCGTGAGCGCTGACACTGCGGCAACCGAACATTTATCTGAGAGCAAGATAGCAACGTCGAGGATTTTACTTAGAACAGGTATCTGCAAGGGAGATCAATTGATGTGACAATATCAGTAACTGAGGCGTGGTACCAGTGTTTTGCGACTAGGTTGAAGTGATATGCTATGTCAAAACTCGGGTTTAGTTAAGTCTCCAGAAAACTGACCGTTTGATTTGCCACACAAGGTCACTGATCTCTTCCTGCAAAAGTACAACGTCACCCTGCAGCTCGATACCTTGTTCTTCGTTGAAGAGTTCAAAAATATCTCTGAAGACTTTGATGTCACATTGTAATTCGGTGAAATCCGGAGAGTGCATTTCGCCCCTTGCATCCAATACAAGATCACGCCCAAATGGATTCTTGCGCTGAACAACGTCGACCCAGGGTAAATTAGATTAACTCGTGCATAACATCAAAGCTAGAGAACCGACCATTGCAAATTCTGTGAGATCGGCTGCCAACCCTTTGTACTCTGTACGATTCCTGATGTCTTCCAATGTTGGAAGGATCATATCGACAAACTCTGCAGAACGATGAGCTAGATTCAATTGACCAGATTGGACCTTACCATTCACATAAGCACCAGTTCGCCTTGCCACTGTTCTAGATCTCCAAACCAAAGAAACGAAGCGCTTATGAACGTCGATTAATGGAAGATAAAATCTCGAACGATAAGGGAAGAACTCACTTGCTGGTGTTCTACCCATTGTGGCTGAAACGCTTCAACTGGTTTGCCACGAAATTGTACGCTATCAATTCCACCAAGTTCAATCTTGACGCGTTCAAAACCCTGGTCGATTTTTATGACACTATCGACGAGGCGTTTGGTTTCTTTGGCAATCTGTTCGGATCCCAGCTTTTTCTCTATTTCCTCTCTCATGGTGTTCTGGACCATAAGCTTAGTTTCCAAGGGTAGGTCCTGAGAAGCCAGAGCTTCCAGTTGCATTAACATTTCGTGATATTTGGGTTGTTCCTGCATTTAGAGGTAGCCCGCAAGAGAGTATAGGTGAAGAAGGTCCTTTGGACCACCTTGACTGAATTGTATAGGTAACGCCAACACATGCTACTTATAGCCCATGAGAAATTCGTCTGCATCACCAGAAGATCTAGGCAGGCTTCCTGACGGGAGTCGCACTCGTGATAGTGCTTTGAAGGGCGGCGCGCGACGATACTTGATGGAAGAACGTTGATAGAGTAGAAAAAGGATATGCCATTTCCTTGCGCTGGACAACATCAAGGCAGTTCGCACATCATTCAGACTGGCCAATGCTGATCTTGGTCCTAGTGATTCCGACTTCAGCATGACTTCCAGTTCAGGAGGTTCATTGAACTCCTTCGTAGTAAGAGGTTCGATTGAATAGAAAACTCGTATCCCTTACTTTATGGTGAAGGTGATCATCGAGCGGCAAATCACAGCGAATTACTTGAAGGAACACCGCTCAGTTGCTGGCATGGCCACATACCTCATTCAGGTTTTTATTTGTCGAATCATCACGAGACTTTAATAAAGGCAGTCTCGCATCTTCATAGACCTGACAATGAGTTGACTTTCGGAGCAACTGGTCTGCTTACCAGCTCGCAGAGTCTAATATGTCCGATGGCCTCATGACCGAGATAACAAAACTACTCTTTTTTGTTATCCTTAACGAGTGGTTCGAGAGCTGTATGGATGACACATAAGGTGTTATTGGTAAGTATTCAGACGGTGCATAACCACACCAACGTGTGTTATTCCACTATGATTGAGGAAAAGAAAGATCATAGAGACAGCAGAGGCAAGTCTTCCTAACTACCTGAGACGAATTCCAAATGTGGTACGTATGTGGAACGGGGCGAGAAACTTTTCGAACCGAGTTCTGGTCCGTCACGGTCATGAAGACGAAGTCTACGTCATGATTTTGCTAGTCGAGACGAGGGGATGCAGTATCCTCCACAGTCGCCCGAGAATCCTCAGCTGAATTTTCTGCCCTTTATCCAATCTAACGTTCAATCAGAAATCGGTCGAAGATCTAACGCATGGATACACACGTAGCAACCGGACAATTTGCAGACATGTTGACAAGTGGTCGCAAGGGTACGGGTTCGCAACAGACAAGTTCTGGATGCCTAGAGATTCCCCAAAGTCGAAGTCAGGTTCTGAATGTCAACACTGAAATTGTCAGAGGGTGATTCAGCGATCTTCTTGGGAGGTTGATTAACCTAGTACATGTTGTTCAAATATTGTACAAGAGGTCAAACTACATGTACATACGGAATACAAGGTAGAGGTTTGATTGTCCAAAATCGTGCGAAGCTGCTCGTTGTGGAATTTGACAGCACTTTTTGTTTTCTTCTTGACAGCATGCTTGGCTGCCATGTGTTGTTTAGATGCCTTTCCAGCAGATTTGACGCGCTTGGAATTGGCCATAGTTCACTGAGTTGTCAGTTCGTCTGGAAGAGAGAGAATTTTGGATTACGTAATGTACAATCCACAAACCCCTCGAGACTGTCTACCTTTCCTTTGTTCACGACGCCATCAACCAAGCTCTGTTCTTTCTGAAGCTGAAAAGCTCAACTGACAAATTTTTTTGACAAAAGAGAGCGCAGAACGATGGCCGACACTCCCACCCTAAGTGTCACCCTACTTGGTGCTGGGCAAGAAGTGGGTCGTTCGTGTTGTGTGCTGCAATACCGAGGAAGGACATTAGTTTGTGATGCTGGTATCCATCCAGCCTACAGCGGCATGGCATCCCTGCCTTTCATTGATGAGCTAGACTGGAGTACAGTGGATGCTATTCTAATAACACAGTATGTTTACGTTTCCATGTCCTCAAAGTGAAGTTCAGCAATAACGTGCCTACCAGTTTCCATCTAGACCATGCTGCAGCTTTGACATATATCACTGAGAAAGTCAGTGTAACTCGGCTTTTCTACTGCGACAATGTCCTGAAATTCGTCCCAAGACTAATTTCAAAGACGGCAAGGGCAAAGTCTATATGACACACCCTACGAAAGCGGTTCATAAGTTCATGATGCAAGACTACGTTCGGATGGGGTATGTCAAATTCCTTCTACAGGAGTACAAGGCACTCAATTTATCAGATCGTCGTCGTCGGACGCCCTCTTTACGCCATTGGAGATGACGATGTCGCTAGCCTCTATTATTCCAGTATCGGCCCATCAATTGATCACCGTTTGCCCTGGAGTATCTTTCACTCCATATCATGCCGGCCACGTTCTCGGAGCATGTATGTATCTCATCGATATTGCTGGCCTCAAAATCCTTTACACAGGAGACTACTCACGCGAAGAGGATCGACATCTTGTGAAAGCCGAATTGCCTCCCATACGCCCCGATGTACTCATAGTGGAAAGTACGTATGGTGTTCAAAGTTTGGAAGGCAGGGAAGAGAAAGAACAGCGTTTTACAAGCCTCGTACATGCGATCGTTAAACGTGGAGGTCATGTCCTCCTGCCCACGTTTGCTTTAGGCCGTGCGCAAGAGCTCCTTCTCGTCCTTGATGAATACTGGAAAGCTCATCCTGATCTCCACAACGTCCCGATTTACTATGCTTCGAGTTTGGCTCGGAAGTGCATGGCTGTATATCAAACCTACATTCACACTATGAATTCCAACATACGGACCAGGTTTGCGAAACGTGACAATCCTTTCGTCTTCAAGTAAGCTCCCTGTCTGATTTTCCACCATACTTGGCTTGAGCGCTTCTAGGTATATCTCGCACGTACCTCAGACTCGTGGGTGGGAAAAGAAGATTGCCGAAGGTCCCCCCTGTGTTGTCCTTGCAACTCCTGGTTTTATGCAGGTAGGACCAAGTCGAGAACTGTTTGAATATTGGGCGCCAGATTCTCGCAATGGCCTGATCATTACTGGCTACTCAATTGAAGGCACGCTGGCAAGGGTGAGTAATATCCCATCATTCGGATCGTTCTATATATGTACGTACATCATTCCTGTATATACTCTGATTAATGGACATTGTGTTCCCTCTCTCGACCCTCTTCAAAGAATTTTGACCTCATCATCCTCGACCGATTGTGGTGTGAACATGAGAATGCTTACGTTCCCTTCTCGTCTAGGATATTATGAATGAACCTGAAGACTTTGTTGGGCTGAAGGGCAACACGATTCCTCGAAAAATATCAGTCGATTATATCTCGTTTAGCGCTCATGTCGATTATTCTCAGAACTCCGAGTTTATCGAGGCCGTCAAAGCACAACACGTTGTATGTCTGCTCTTGATGTCTGCTTGATTTTCTGTCTTATGTGTCGTTATTCAAGGTGCTCGTACACGGCGAACAAAATGCAATGGCTCGTCTCCGCGGTGCTATGGCATCCCGATATAAGGAGCGTGATGAGGACGTGAAAATTCATACACCGCGTAATTTGGAAACCCTGAACCTTTCATTCCGTGGTGAAAGGGTAGCCAAGGTGAGGTTGTCAGATCTCCATAACCAACTCGACATGATGTCAATAATTGTTGGATAGGCAATAGGAACTCTCGCTGACAAACCGCCACAAACGAACGAAGTTTTATCTGGATTGCTGGTAGCCAAAGATTATTCGTATACACTCCTTGATCCTCGTGATCTCAGGGACTTTGCAGGGTTGTCGACCTGCACAATGACACAGCGCCAGAAAGTCGTTCTCGGGGTTCGATGGGACCTTGTCCGATGGCATCTGGAAGGCATGTTTGGCAGCGTCGAGGAGGGGCTAGATAAGGATGGTGTTCCAACAATGCGGGTGAGCAATGAGACATATTTGAAGCTGTTCCTTTTCTGATACGCCAGCTGAATTTGGTAGGTGATGGGTGCTGTGGACGTCAAACAGACCCATGACCATGAATTAACCTTGGAATGGGAGTCAAGCGCTAGCAATGACATGATCGCAGACTCTACACTGGCTCTTATCACGGGAATTGATAAAAGCCCTGCATCCGTCAAATGTCCGTTCAAATTTACATCTATCTTGCTGTACTCTATTTTGATGGTTGCGTGATATCAGTGACGACACAGCCACATTCTCATTCCCATTCTCACTCACATGTGCATCCACACGCTGATGTCGAGGATGCTTCGCCGTTCCTTCGTATACAACGCCTCGTGATGTTCCTGGAGGCTCACTTTGGGAAGGTCGAGCTCCACATGCCTGATGTAGCTGATGACGCTGAACACGAACAAGGCGAGGAGAGCCATGATCCTTGGCTGATCGTTCGGCTTGATGAAGCAGATGCCCAGATCAACCTTCTAACCCTGGTATGTGTATGCCACTTGCTTGTGCTTCTCACGGCAATCTGCTGGTTTCACAGACTGATGATCATTCGTTGATTAGGAGGTTACCAGCTCCAATGAACCGTTGAGAAGAAGAGTGGAAGCTGTTCTTGATATGGCCGTTACTACTGTGAGTTCTCTGGCTGAATCTTTTACCCCAGGCGGACTTGGAGAAGAGGAATCATTCGAGAAGGCGAAACTATCAATGGTCGATGTTGAGAAACCTGATAAGGAGAGTGAGACGAATTGTGTGGCCATCAAACCAGAGGGAGGAGAAAATAATGACGGAGAATATGATAATAATGGTTCGGATGATGGTAGACTCTTGCAGGTCCACAATTGAATATAGATGCCGTTGTTCGTTAGGTAGTCGTAGAGAATGTACAATAAATACTATCGTTATTTGTCAATAAATCAGTCTACGGTCAGTCGTCGAGGTAGGTCATTCATAGGTGAAGGCGGAAAATACGAGCAAGAATCATCTCCGTGTACGTGGTCCCTGGAGCATTTAGATATACCAGAGTTTTGATACAAACTGTGAATTTTGGAGGTAACCGAATCGTGAGAACGGGGTAGCAGGCGTCATTCATCTCATCAAGTAGGAAAGCGATAGTACGTATTCATACTATGACCCAGAACGGGGACCAATTCTACGAGCAGGCCGGTCAGGATTCAAGGATAATACGGTATACGTCTTAATTCAACCTACCCCCATTGTGCTGAGACGGCGTAATAATTGCCTGGTCTCCATTTCCATTTGTCCGCATATTGCATCCGTTTATGCTCCTTCCAGATCACCGTCGCTATTATCCCCATGATAATGAATTCCAATAAGGCGCAAACGCACGGGACAATCATACTCCAGGTTCCCCGCGGCGCGGTCCTGCTCAATTGCCCCTTGAGGTACAAGACTGTGATTGCAAGAGTTGCAGCACACCCTGCTGCCCAAAGGCCAGTGAGTGCGCAAGAGACAGCGAGATTGTAAAGTGAGAAGAGGCGGAGAGACCTGGTTTCCATATTCGGAATTAGAATGGTCGTAGCGTGGTAAATGACCGTGCATAGAAACAGCGCAGGCAAAATCCACAGAATGGGTGACACGCTGATAACGAGCATGGAGAAGACTAGAGTCAGTATAGATGTGCAGGTAGAGGCGCAAATGAGGGGAAAGAGGGGGGAGGGAAGTGAATTCATGGATTGACACAAAAGGAGGAGAAAGAGGGAAGATCGAGTTACACACGGTATTTACAGAGAGCCTTGTCCTGGGGGACAAGGAAAGAGCTGATGGATCTATTTCTGGGGCCAGGATAAATACAACTTGAACGAGCGCTCATTGCCACAAAAGGAAGCAGTGTCGTCCATGTCTGTCCATTGCATTCGGCTGTTACGGTCGTACGAGATGCATCATTCTTTGTTGTATCAACTGATATTGTTCTGCGAAAGTTTTGTAACAACTAACCACATCTGATTGTCCAAGGACCAATGGTGAGACTGTTATGCTCACTTTTGGTGTGGCATTTCACCCAGGAGAGAGAGGGAACATCGGAATTACAAGACGTTGATATGATTTGAAATAGTGTTTAAACTTGAAGTCAAACAGCCAGCACTTCTCGAGTCAATAAGAGTGATTGTGAGGTAGTGCAACACGACCTATACTCGCAGCTGTCTTAAAGGCACAGGAGACTGGGATTGAACAGATCAAAGGATGGTGAGCGATTGCAAGGTTGATAAGATGTCACATTGTCGTTTCAACCATATACGGGTGTGGCTAGGCCATGAGTATATTGTATGACATAAGACCAAGGCAAACGTTTTTAAGTGTTCAAGGCCGGCCTTCCAAATCTGGTCGAGAGCAAACTGGTTTTCAACGCTGGACACACTGGACACGCGTGGCCTCGGACTACGACACATTTTTCACTTGAATATTACTGGGGTGTTGATACGTTTCAACGCAGTCATACGCCATGATCTGATGTTGCTTGAGATCCTTTCTCATACTTATTGATGTCAAAAGTCACAGGTGATAGCGCGGTGATCATGGGCGCAATTCGAAGTCCTCTGTAGGCCATCTTTCTCTTAAACCTCGTCTTATATAGTCCATATGGCTTGGTACCTTATCATTTTTTGAAAGATTCCTTGCAAGTGTATTTTGTTAGGAGAAAATAGCCTGACACACTCGACCTTTATGATTAAAGTCGGGAATGGCGGAACGTTGCAGCCCTTCCAGTCACTTCGAGTTCAGAAGCGCTCGATGATCCATTAAAATCATGTATCGTTGGTGGGATGTTAATCGAGATAAACAACAGAATAGGAATCCAAAGCATTCCAAAGTCTGGCCGAGGTCCCTGAATGACGGGGGAACTTCTGTTGAGGAGGGCGACAGATGAGGGCATTTATCTTGAAGGAGAGCATGGAAGCAGATACCCAGTGTGTCTGTCAACATTTCACCAGTTTTAGAGATGGACCAATGAACTTTCGTGAACCATGATCCAGTACAGCAATTCCAACTCTTGCCACGGAGTTCTAGCTCGGGACTCATGATTGATGTTGGATGCTAGCATAGAACTTTGAGTCGACATTCCATCACATGAAGCACAATCTATCAAGTTCCAGTTATTCTTGGCTTGAATCATAACTTGTTTCGTCAAGATTGCCCCGAGATAGTGTGGAGGCATGGCAGGGGCATAAGAAAGGAAATTCCAGTTGAATTGAAGACGGCAAATGCCGGAGGTAATCACGAACGCGTGACCGTAATCGTGACGAGCGTGTTTTCTCCCAAACGCGTCGTCGTCGGGCGCGTCCTGCTGTCTGTTTTCCTTATTTGATGGCAGACCTCGTTACAAATCCAGCTCATGAAACTGGGCTTACCTGCTTGTCATTCTCCAGGGATGGAACGTAGGTTTCGTCGTGCTCTCCGGCGTGGGATCCACTCAGTCGAGAATACAGGCATGCTTACACTGGAGGGCAAGATTGTATCGTTCGAATATGGAAAATGGGCGAGGGTAATGAGCAGGAACCTATGACCGTGTCTGAAGCAGAACAGCCGATCACAGCAGTCGCAGCATCGGTACGTCGCTGTTCAATTTCGGACAATAATGCCATTCATTCTACGCAAGGACAACGGCTGGCTATCTGGCAGCGAAGATTCAATGGTTAGGCAGTACATCAAACATAAAGCGGAACTCACTGGACATGTATGGGATGCCAGTGGAGTCGCGATTCGGTCATTAGCAGTTGATTCGGACAGCAAGAGAGTGGCCATCGCCTCTGAGTCGGTACCAGTTCTTGTTTCGGCCTCAATCGCGACTCACGCTAGCGCAGAAACTTCGACGTCAAAGTTATAGACTTGGAAGACATTAAGATTATCAAGCAGCTGAAAGGTCATGTTGGCAGTGTGCGAAGAGTGACATGGCATCCAAGCTCCCCCATATTGGTACATCCAATGTTAATCGACCAAAGTACGATTCTCATCACCAAACTTTCAGACAACTTCGGGTGCAGATGGAAAGATCATTGTATGGAATATGTCTAATGAGGAGCCTCAGATGGAAACGACAATCGAGGGGCTGATCCCTGCCATCGGAGATACCATGTTTGTACTTCATTTCTCTTTTTGACCTCATTGTTGACTTGCTTTCTATAGGTCACCAGATTATGCCCACGACTGCTCAGCAGTTTGGCATACATCTGGTCAACATTTTTATGTTGCTTCTAGAACTCATGGTTCGTGGTACAAGCGACCCAGCTTTTCCATGATTTATCAGAAAGGTTTCCAGAAATTGTGACCATATCCCGTTCGGACTGGTCCAGGTCAACCTCTTTTTCCGACAAGGACCTTTCCGGCCCCATCACAGCGCTTGCTGTCTCCGTGAATGGTGAATATCTTGCTTGTGCATCTCGTTCTAAAGTCCATGTATGGTCGATACAATCACGGCGACTTATTGCTAGGTACGTTACCTCCTTGCAGAATTGACATAAATTGAGATACAGTTGATGTAGCCATCCTGCAACACCGGGAGCTACCATTACTCATCTAGCGTTTTCACCGAAAGACAATTTATTAGCTTGGACGGATACGGAAGGAGGCTTCAGCCGCTGGCACAGACCAATATCAGAGACTTACCCCGATCCTGTCAGGCGTTCCGTTGCGACAACTGGCGCGGCAACGGTTACAGCCCGACTCAAGAGTAACCTCTTTGACGACATTGCGGAGGCTGCCAATTTGAACAATCGGTTACATGATGATGATCATGCTGGTCCGGAGCCTGGGTATGGAGATGTCGATGACGACTGGATAATCGACGACTTAGGCGGCGGGTTTCAAGACAATCTCGAATCAACAAGGAAGACTGATGGCTTGGTGAAAGAGATGGGTAAGTCTATCCTGTCAATCGCCCAAATAAGTTCAGGCGGCATAACACCATCCAGTGAGCATCACGAAAGCTCAACCTCCTTTCCAGCCTGGATGTACCCCAATGGAAAACAGGAAGAGGTATCTCGGTAAGCTATATTATAGTCCCAGCCCGGGTCTATAACTGAGCCTGAACTGTCTAGCTTACAATATGCTGGGTGTCATAGAGGTTACAGACCAAGACACGCATCAAATCATCAATGTCGAGTTCTTCGATCGCTCTGCGCGAAAATCATACCATTTCAATGATAATTTCAAGTATGACCTTGGATATCTTGGTAGGACTTTTGATTATAACTATTATTGAAGTTAGAATTTTTGCCGTCGTAGGGGAACGGGGTGCTGTCTTTGCGTGCCCTCCAGAAAACGACCATCCCGCCCAAGTCTTGTACAAACCCTACGGTACATGGACTAATCAGGGCGAATGGACATATGTCCTCAATCGTCCGGGAACCACGGTGCTAGGCGTTGCAGCGGGCGGTACGCGCCCGTCTAGCAGTTTACGGCATTCAAACGATCCTGATCTCCAGGGATGGGGAAATGTCGTGGTTGCTACGTCCGAGGGTGACTTGACGTTTCTAAGTGGGACAGGGAGAGAAAGGAGAATCTTGGCGCTTGGCGGAGACTTTGTATCTATGGTTGCTGGTCCTGAGTGGGTATTCGTGGTGCATCGGGCTGGCGCGACGACAATTGATGGTACGATTTACTACATCCTCGCGAGGACGGACGGAACCTGATAGTCAAATTCTCAGGTTCACAGAACCTGTCGTTTTCGATTATCAATTTCGAGGATTTCAGCGTAAAGCAGCGCGACGTGCTTCCCCTACCCAAAGGACATACTCTAAAATGGATAGGATTGACCGATCAAGGAGTTCGCTTCGAGATTTCAACTTATTAAGATCATGTAATGACTGACTCGACATCCCAGGCTCCCGCAATGTATGACAGTGCAGGCTATATTCATATCCTCACGAAATTCCGGATACCACACCATGCTTCTTGGGCGAGGGTCATGGATACAAATTTGCTTGAACGACGTCAAGGAAAAGATGAGTCGTACTGGCCGGTCGGCATTACTGAGAGCAACTTCATGTGTCTCATTCTCAAGGTGTGTACTCGAGGGGACTAGATTTAGGTTCAGTCTAACAATGTATTCAATCACAGGGAAGGCAAGAGCATCCTACGTTCCCGCGTCCTCTTATTCAGGAACTTCCTCTACGGATCCCCTTCCGGCTCAACGAACCGAAGGAAGAGCTGTGAGACGTCATTTCTTCAATGCATGATAGACACAAATTTACAAATCCTTAATTGTAGCATCGAACGTGAACTGCTCCTTGTTCAAATATCTTTAGACTCTCTTGACGAGGAACTAACGACTGACGACATCCTCAAGCGAGAACATGCGATGGACAGGGAGTTCATCATCCTCATTCAAGCAGCCTGCAAAGCCGACAATGTTCCCCGCGCTATTGAACTCACTAAGCTTCTACATAACGTCTCATCGTTTGACTCAGCACTTAAAATTGCTGACTTCTATCACCTCGTCGGTCTAAGAGAGAAAATTGCGATATTGAAGGCTGATCGGGAGGAGAATGAAGATAGGCTCGTCGCGGCGCGAGATAAACGTAGACGATGGCTGAAGCCTGACCCGCCTCTCCGCGAAGTCCAAGCTGCTTTAAATAACTCTAGTTCGAAAGCGGATCTACTGGGTGATGTCCGGCCGCCACCCGTCATCGAGCGGCCGAGGTTGGCGAGAGTAACGACGCCCGTAGTTGAGACCACACGATACAGTTCTGTTGCGCCATCAAGTATGGCCTCTCTGATCGACGGCCCTTCTTTCACGGACGATGTGCAAGAGATACAAGCTACAACATCTGGAGATGGCAAGCGGAAGCGGACTGAGGTAGAGGATCTTGAAGTCAACAACTTGCCAACACCGCCGTCCAAACAGAGTAAGCATGTATTCCGTGCCTTTTTCGTTGGAAATGGTGGCTAACGTCAACGTCATTGAAGAAGTCAATCCGTTTGCACGGAAGCCTGGTCAGGAAGCGCGTAATCCATTCGCACGAAAGGCAGACGTCAATGGAAAGACAATACAGAAGAGTGAGAGTTTCTTTGAGAAGGTCGATGCTGCTGAATCAGAGGCTGGGACGCACCCAAAACGTAAGTTTCTATTGCTCTTATGTTCTCGTACATAATTTTTTACTTGAAAATTTGTGTCGATAGGATCCTTCGCCAAACCGTCGACGAAGGATAAGGGTGTGGTCAGGCAGACCACGCTTTTCGGCATGGGACTGCCCAAACCAAAGGAGAAGTTGAAGCCGAAGAAGAGCGTTGCTGAGGCTGCTGTTGACGAGACACAAAGTTTGCAGGTGGCCGATATAATGATGGTAGATTCTCCTTCGCTGGTTGAAGATCCAGAGATACAGGAAACGCGGGAGACGCAGGAAAGTCTTGTTTTGAATTTGGTGGAGACACAGCCTGCAGGGGAGTCGCCAGGACTTGAGGTATGCATGTTGGAGAATTCGGAATATCCCTCACTAATTTATTTAGGAGACGCAGCTGGTCGACGAGTAGTGTGAGACAACACTCTCTATTCTGCTATAACCATTATCTATTTCATCATTATAGAGGCACTCAGTCAGCCTTAATCTCTGTGCTAGTGGCTTTCTACACTCATGTTGCAATTATATACCCAGGCCGAGTCGATCTGTCCCCGGTACTGTTCATCGATAATTCGGGGTTTGATTTTGTTGAGCTACCTTGTTGAACAGTTTTCTGAGAAGTCGCCATTGTATACTCGTCTATTTTACATTGAGCTGAACGGAATGTGGCCGTACTGCGTTCGCCCCTGGCTGTACTGATGAGGGGAGATTAGAGTCGTGATCATGGTGTCGCGGATTTGACGAGCCACCTTCCCTTGAGTTGAGGCATAGAATGCCAAGTGTTAACGACCAAGAGTATTCAAATTCGAATTCCTGGCTGGCGTTTTTCGGTATCAAATCGTCCACGTGACTGACGACTTGAAGTCGATTTTGGTTCCTCTTTTGCACTGACATACTACGGATCCCCACTGGTTCCAAGAATCCTAGACAAAGCGAGACGCGGCAAATCGGGGACGTCTTTGCACTTCGTCTTTGGAAACGCTTCCAGTCTTATCAGCCCTTATGGAAGATGATAACTTGGATAAGGTCCTTGTAAAGGATACTTCCTACAACCGCGCGATCTAAGGCCCAATTTACAGATAGCGCCCTCTACGTATGCGGGATATCATCAACAGAAAGATCAACAGTCACTGGCTATCGGCGAAAAAGTATTGTCAACAAACGGAGGAGCAGGAGTTAGATCAAGGTTGATAATCGCTCAGCATTCCGAAGAAAATCTCTCTGTTCAGGACGTCGTGCTCCAGTCAATCTGCCAGAGATCCCTCAAACGCCTTCGCACTGAGGAAAAAGAGTTCAGGCAATGGTTGGGCCGTACTTCTTCTGTTCGACGTGAACGCGAAAGATCAGACTACGCTGTCGAGATGTCTTCTGGGAACTTCGGAGGATTTCGCTTCTCGCTCACGGACACTCTTAGCGACTCTCAAAGAAATATCGGGACATTTCAAGTTTCAATCCAGCTCGCCTTTCCTCTCGTGCTCCTTTTTGTCGGGCTTGGTTTCTGGATAATCTCACGTTCGCGTCGGTCCCGTGTCCCTGCTCGTGATCGTGTTCCTGAATCACAGGCGAAAGCTTAAATTCAGTCTCGTCCGTCATCTCCCAAGCTGCTTTCTCTCCAGTGCTCTAGCAGATCTACACCTTGTATTTACTGTACATAACCAAGCTACGTTCCTCCACTGTCACGGATTCATTACTAGTTTACGACAGCGATCCATTACAAATATAGTGTCATTCTATACTTCAGCGGCCGCGTTTTTACAGGGACCTGAGGGAGCTTGAATAACCCTCTTGGAATGTGAGTTCCTGAATTATTAATCTTTAATCATGCAAGCAAGGGAAAGTAGGAACAATACATACCGAGGGCTTGAATGGCCAGTTGTCGAAAGCCTTCATGAATATAGCCCATTCGTGCGCCTCCATGTCTCTTATCTTTTTTGACACGTCTAACCGTTCGGATTCAGGCAAATTAGGGTTTGTCACTGCTCCGATGAGAACCCGTGAATTTGGTGCGAGGATGCTGGACGAACAGTCATCAGCACTTTAACTTGTGTTACAGACTAACAGGACCTACTTGATAGCGTCTTTTAGCGGCGTCGATTTCTTGACATACAGTCGACGGAGACAAAAGTCCCATGTGTCCATCTGACCTTTGGCGACAATCTGGTTTTCCAAAGGGACAATGTTCATGGTGCGGAAGGGACGACCGATAGCTCGGGCGTCTTTCTTAGTCTCTATAGACAGGCTCCTGATAGAAGGGAAGGGGTGGAAGTGCTGTTCGTATGGTTGTGTCGTTGCGAAATCGAGAGGGGCGGTACACTCGGCGGTCGCTTCCGCGACTACGGAAAGCTTACACCGTGCTGATCTGTCCTGGCCTGCCGCGACGACGCGCTACGGTTCCCTACGTGAGCTTTGAGAGGCAGATTTGGTGAATGAGGTAACGCACTCTGTAGAGATGTTCGCTTAGGATGAAGCTGAGTGGAATACGGCCGTAAGAGAAAAGCCAATGGCCTTCGGGCATGGATCGTAGGAATTGAGATAGCAGCTGTTCGCTGTAAACCGTCGAGGGTAGATGGGAGATAAATTGGAGTTGTGGGTGGACTAGTTCGAAATGAGTGAGGGGACCACCAGCCGACGGTCTGGACGAGACTTACCTCCCTTGTTCCACTCAATTTTTTGCACGTCATTCAATATGCCCAATTCCGTCATACGTGTATACGTGTCCCATAAGAAAGGGTTCATCTCGACAAGTTCAACACGCGGATCCACCTCTTGTAGCGGCTAGAAACGTAGAGCAAAACGACTTTCTTTCAAGGCACGAAGAACACCGTAAAGCGTGAGATGATGCATACCCTAAGCCATTCGAGGTAAGGCTCCCAGTTTTCAATTACAATAAGCTTCTTTATTCTCTCCTTTGGCAGGGCAAGTAACGCCCGAGTTAGCTGGCCCGGACCTTGCATCAAGTCAGCTCGAGTACTTGCGGGGCTTCAAACGACGCTCTGCTCACCAGGATACGCCTCAACAATGATTTTGTCCTGCGAGCCTTCGGGAACGAAAGCATCGGCGATGGTGGCAGCCGTTGCGGGGTTCCGCACTGAGATGCGATGGTTGATCAGTATTGGGGCTTTGAAGTGCTTACTCCATTCTTCTGGTCCGCAAGGCAAGTGAATTTTCGAGCTGCTATCGGACGGTGGCGTCGAGTAGCACCTCCGTGGAAAAGATGGAAGTCTTTGGAAGAGAGTTGTGTGCCATCTTGTGGTTAGAATGGGGAGACGGCGGATGGGAAAGGACATGGATTTGGACGCGAAAGGTTCACAATTGAAAGAGACTGACGCTTTTTTTGTAAAATTAGCACAGCCACTGTTGATCGTCACATTGAGCCCTCTACATGTACTACTACCTACTAGTACCCTTTTTTACACTGTCCCACCAGAGTCTAACTTTGTCCGCCATGTCTGGATCTGAGAGGCTCAACGTCCAACCCTCATTACTCTTAACCCAGCAGCGTAAACTCATCAGCGGGATAACATGATGGCTAATTGGACAAGAACTTGAGCCCAGTCTTCGCATAGATCTGCCAGGAAAGAGTCGACTTGTCGCCTTGTCTCCCTTCCTCTGATCCAATGCCGACGTCGTTAGCTGTATCATCTCCTTCTCATCATATCGACTTGTGACTAGCTGTTTTACATGAAACAAGTCATGTATCATTCCTCTTGCTCCTTGAGGACATAGTATCTACTTCCCTGGGTCCCGGTGCACCCCTTCAGTCGGACACATTGGTATCTCGAAAGAACTGGATGAGCATGGTGGCCGCTGCAAACTTGATAGGAAAGTAGACTGACCCTAACTTGATTCCGACTGGGTCTGAGGGATGGTCTGGTCTGGGTGTTGAATCTCGTCGACGAGGAGGCTTGAGACGTGGTCATGCTGGCCGGCCCCATGTACTCGAAAAGCGCATGATGGAATTGAGACTTTAATAATTGGTGACGTCCGACTCAGGTGGTACTCCAAATTGTTCATTTCAACTGATAGTGATTACTTTTGAGTCTCTTCTGCTTGGGCGGTGATATTCAACAGCTGAGCAAGGTCAAGCAAGTACATGATTGAAAGACAGATCTGTATGATGCACTGTAATTCAAAGGCAGAGAATAGCGATTCACAACGAACGTCATCTGGTATAAGTATCATCACGGAAAGTCAAAGGAATACTCATCGTGCACAAGCAAAGCGTCGAGAGCAGACAGAACCTTACGCACATGTCCAGGCCTTCCTGCAGTTTTCCTGTTTCGTCAGAAAGGGTGGGTTGTCCCTATCGCTCGCCCTTCAAAGGTGACCAAGACTGAAAATTTCACAGGCGTGCTGATTGACTGTATACAGTCAGTTATACTGAGTGGTTGATTGTTCCTCTGCGATAAATGATAGAGACGAGATACCGGTTATGATATATGGTAGATAGGTTATTGATGATAAGATATGTGATATAAAAAACACCAAGCGCTTAGCACTAAATTTCAGTTGTGACTTTTAGTACTCGCTCACCCTGGGGTCATTTGAATCGTGCGCCTTTCTCACGCACGATTAACGGCACCTTAATTACAGGTTTGCCTCACGTGGTAGACTTAACAAAGGCCAAGAGCCAAACGGATGGGTAGATACGATGTGCGTTACTTAATAGCTCAATACAGTGCTTCCAGAGCAGATGTGCACACATGAGGATGATTTCCAACACGATTAGTGACAGCGGCGCGTCAGGTGGTGATTACGAGCATCAGGACCGCTCACAAACCGAATTGGAATTCCAACACTTTCACAGTTGAGCTTTGAGATTGTATATCGAATGGTCGAGGATTTGACTGTCAAGGCGAGCTTGCTAATTTTCCTCGGATTTGTAAGCAATTAATTCATGAATGAATGCGCCGCAATGTCCTTGTTTGGGCGCCGCCACCTCGATGTTTTCCTGCCGCATAATTGTGCTAGACTCAGCTACGTTAGCTTCACATTAGAGCCAAGCACCGCCAAAGGGGAAAACGTATCATGATCTGTGGAGGCGGCTCATATAAATATTCTTCTATCTACATATCAGTGTTTGCGGCATTTTGCGGCACGGACGACCAAGGGAACATCAAAGTTTGGCGCCCACAGACGAGCATCTTCCGCAAAAGAGGAACATGTTCTACCAGGCTTTACTATGCGCCTGCTTGACGGCTTCTGGACCCACAGAGTTTTACTTCGCCTGTCCCAGAGGATTCGAGTCGGCCTTTGGGGAAATTTCCAGGACTTTCTATGTTTTTTGGTCTCTGCAGGCTGTGTGCTGGGCGCTCATCTAATCTTATGGTTGCCTGACCCGGTGCTCGGCTAAGGTGCGGAGTTTACGCGTGTTTGGCGGTGGTTGATTTCTTCGGACGAGATATCCACGAATTCTCCATTCCTGTTTCCATTTTTCCACGTCCTGCGATACTCCTTCCTGTACAATCCTCTGTTGCGAGCAATTCTGATTCTCCCCTCGCATTTCATTGCAAATAAATATATTTTACAACAAATCTCTTCAATCCGCGCGTTACCCGATCTCATTTACCTCAACCCGCAATGGCCGCAGCACCCAAGGAAGTATTGACTCCCTTTCTGCTTCGGTCTTCAACTCCAGGTATGATGCATACTTATGTTTAACAAAGTGACGCGCTCATGTGTTGTATCATAGCCGCAAATGAGAAAGGTAAGATAGACGTTTCTCACTCAGTCGCCACACAAATATGTAACGATCATAGTTCTTCGTTACCTCGAGGGCATGTCCAGAGAAGGAGACGAACCAGACAATACCCCGCCACGCTCAGTGGCCGATCCTGACGAGTTCCGCAGCAAAGTTGGTTCTCCACGCGCTCGTTCTCCACAAGTCCAATCCCCAGCTGCTCGAAGCAAAAAAAGCGAAACTTTGTTCGATCCTGTCAAGTCCCCGATGAGCCGCACGAAGCAAAAAGGAAGCCAGGTTGCTCCTCATGACGATGATGCAGACTCGAATGTTCAAGAAGGACGTACATCTGAGGCTGGAGACACAATGATTCTCGCGGTAGGTCTTCTGTTCTTCTTGATTGATCTGCTTTAGCGCTGATATGTTAGCAGAGGGAACCAGGTCCTCACGATCCTCCGGGACCTAAATATGAATCTTATGACTCCGGACCTTCGTTTGGAAACTTTGGACCACTACCGTCAGACGATCACGTTCCTGCTCCTGCTCCTGCTCTCTCTTCTTGGAATGTACGTTCTACGGCCATGTAATGTTTCTTTCGCTGATGGTTACGGAAACCCAACTGGACCCAGATGCCATCCAGTCCGCCTGGGCCCTCACACGTCCCTTGGAGTGGTGAGGAAAATGGTTATGAAGGTGTGCAGTCCATCCAGGCTGCCAAAGTTCCCCTTCCACCCTCTGAATATGCCATGTCGCCACGGGGAGCCAATAACGACATGACGAGACACGAGGAGCTCATGGTTCGTCGATTTCATTGATTATTAGGAAATTAAGTTGACATCTTCTCACAGTCTCCGAGAAGTTACACTCAGCTTCCCAACGGCAAGGACCGTCCCATGTCTCCTTCAGGCCGGTCTCAGATGAGCAAAACAAGCACCCCACTTAGCCCCCGCTTGATGTCCCCTCAAGGTCGATCCAAAGCTCCTTCCATTTCGCCCTCCGAATCGCCCTCCCAAGTGCGGCCGCAGCAGGCTCCTTCGCGTAACAGTGCGTAACCTCCGCTGTTGTCACACCTTCAATTGCAACTTCTTTTCTTTCTGTAATATAGGAGGCTCCAGTTCTGTCCTCTCCGGTGGTGGGTACCAATCCCGCCCGTTCTCGCCCTACCGCCATGGACCGACGACTGAAGATCTTCTCCACGCTGCTGTCCGTGGACGTTCGGTTGTCATCCCAGAGGAAGATGAAAAGGCATCCTCTGTCGCGTCTGCTCAGGTCCGTGCAAAATCACCGTCTCAACTGAGCAAGGCCCCTTCGCAAGCCCAGACGCAGCTCAGTAGGGCGCCATCACAACAGTCAAAGTCCCAAGTCTCTGCTGCTCAGTCACATATGAATGGCAACGGCAAGGCGCCTTCGGTTGCAGCGTCCAGACAGAGTTATCAGGGCTCGCATCATCCGACCAACCATGAAAATGCAGAAGACGGGATTGCCATGCCCCGTGCACGTTCGCCAGATGAGCATGGCCTCGATCAAATAGAGGCTCGTATTGTACGTGCAGCGCTGGCAGCTGCGACCCCACGTACATCGTACTACGCCGAACCGCTTGAGCCAAGTGTATCGAACCATTATCATGATATGGAGCTGTGTGTTCTTTTGCATCAGGAGGCGGATCCAAATGTACATGATGTTGTGAAGAGGGCGTTGAGGAAGGCGGTCGTGCAGAGGGTGAAGAAGCTGGGAATGAAGTATGATCATGAGGTGAGTTCGTCTTCATGAGCAAGCTCCGAAGTGTTGACGTAATTTTCGTAGTCTCTCAAGCAGTACAAGAAGTCCCATCTGGACCACAATCCTCTTCGTCAGGACTATAACTCTGATGTGCGTATCAATCTCTCATGATTGGCCTTCATGGCTTGGCCTAACTGAGTTTTATTTTAACCTCAAACATTAGGAACAACCCCAATGGGCCGCTGACATTAAACGCGAGATTATACTAATGCAACAGCGCATCGAGTCTCTCGGTCCTAAAATCGAAAACCTCCGTCCGCCCGCCTCCCAAGACAACTTTAATGACTCCCGCTTCGCATACCAAGATCCCTCTGATTCGCGCACGCCCCGCACCCAAACCGTCCATCTGCAAACACAGCCCACCGGCACGGCCGCCGATTCCATGTTCCAAGGCGCCCATACCGATATTGTCCTTGGTCATGAGGGGGAAGTGCGCACGCATGACCTGAACGAGCCGGACGATGAAGACAATGACGAGTTCGACAATATGACGGAGACGCAGACGATGGAGAGGAGATTGCCGCAGGATACCGCGATCAGACGCGGGTTGTACGGCGCGGACGATCGCGATGATTCACCCGGGCAGCAGTACCTCGAAGAAGAGCTCTATCGTCTTCGTCAACGCCAGGGCGGAAGCCAGTCAGGGCGCTCGCACCATACGTGGCTTGTCTCTCGGGAGCCGGGAGCAATCGACGACTTCGAAGATGAAGAGCGTCCCCCACCCTCGGGTATGCCTACAATTCCTGATACGAACGGAGGCGGGTACGCGGGGAGGGAAGGTTCGCATTCGCCGCCGCTTCCTGCGCTTCCGGAGCAGGAGGATGGAGCGCTCGAACCGCATGGTGGTGCGATTACGACTCCTCAGGGACCCTGGACGGCACACGATTATGAGCCAGAAGCATCCCAGTCTCCGTTGGCGCCTTGGCAACGCATTCATGCTCGCTTACTCTCCTGGGCTGTCATCTGGCCTCAGTCTGAGCTCGACGCGGCGCTGAATAGCACGACGAGGGGCCAGCAAGTCGACGAGGTTGCGCTGAGCATCTGGACGACGCAGACGTATAAAAGGTATGTCCGCGCCAGGTTGACAGATAATCCGACTGGGATTGTGGATCGGTTGTTCGTGCCCCCGAATATGGCGGATGCAATAAGCAATGCTGTCTATAATGGTCAGCATGGGAATGCATGTGGTATGCTGAGGGAGTTATGGTCTCCTTTTGGATTGCCTGGGATGCCAAGATTGCTTGTTGTACTTGCGAAACATCGGTCAGAGAATGATCATTGGGTTGTGCATCGGTATATTCTTTTCTCCATTTGTGAAAATTTTGTTTTCTAACTTCTGATTGATGATTCTTAGGTATTCATTGCCTGAGGGTACTCTCATGACCTACGATTCGTACACGGGCCGGAGCATAATGGATGGTCGCGTACGTTCATCCCAACGTTTGAATGTCATATTTACTCATCTTGGCGCTTAGCCACTCGGATGGTGGTTTGCCATTCGTATTGCCTGGCCAAACGCGAACTATCCTAGTCCCGACCATCTCGAACAGAAGATGGTGCGTTTACATCGACCTGCCCAGCTGCCCATCGATAACTCAGTCGCGGCTGCGGGGATATGGCGGAATATCCTTATGGGCTCCCGTGGAGAGCGTAGCTTAGACCTTGAACGCTTGCGCGACCTCATTAATACCGAAGTGAAGAATCTTCGCCAACGGAAAATCTTAGGCAGGCTATCGATTGCAACACCGAGGCAGGCCTTGGATTGGGAACACTAAGCTAAGCCTTAGAAGGGAAATGTAATCTTTTGGTAAAGGACGGCTGTGTATGGTGTGAAGTTTTTTTTTTTTGGTTTTTATGAGTAATCCAGGTGCTGTCACAGGATGAGTAACCTGTGTCTTGACATGTTTTCATGATTTCTTTTGATTACGAACACGTACGTAGTACTCACTTAGTGGATTCTTGTATGTAACGGTGTATATTTCACGATTCTATTAGGGGAGTCGTTTGTTCCAATCGAGGATCTGAAGTTATGTAAGAGATGGTGGAAGTATTATTTTGTGAGGGGAACCACAATCCGCGTGACGAAAAATCATATGAAAATTGCTGATATGTTACTGATATATCACGATGTGCTGCCTCACGTTCTAAACATGACTACTCAGATAATTCCATCGTAGACAAAACCTAAAGCTTGCTTCGAAGTTTTTGCCTGAGACTAATTTTGAGTACAGAATCGCAGAGGATGCTGTTCCAAGAGCCTACCGAGGAAGAAGTACGACCTTCCTGCTTTTCTGAATCTCTAATCCATTGGCACCAAAGTACTTGGTAGTTTCAAAGTGCCAACACTGGTTTGCCCTTACCCAGTTTCCTAACCCGTCAACATAGCGGCGTACTTTGACATCAAGTTCTTCTCCAAAGGAAGGGACAGCTTCTACATCGGCCAGGAAGCTCTTTTCGAGCCCCGAATGGTAATCACCAGCCCATCTCATTGCCTCTCTGAGATCTAATTGCATGTGATGCATGACGATCGTTATAATGTTGTGGCCATCATTTCTACGAGCTTGTTCGACGTTGTATGAACAAATGTCCTGAAATGAGTCATTAAGCAATGAGTCGATGATGTAAGAGAACCATGAGCCACACATTACAGAGGCTGATCATTTCAGCGCTGAAATTTTCTAGTCTTTGAATGACCGGATCCTCAAATACTTCATCGGGGAGGTCGAGCTCGAAGTGAAGCAGTACAAATGAGGGCATGGCTCCGATAGTTTGACGTCGAACTAGAAAATAATCATCTATACCCCTGATATGATTTTCAGCACGGTCATGAGCTTCCTGAACAACCGCGGCAGTGTATAGATCAAACTTTGCAATGAATCTGTGACGTGCAGACTCAGAAGCACACTTCATGGATACCTCCGAGAATCTGCTCCCAAAACAAATAAGTGCTGACTTAGTATGTGAAGTGTTACACACTTACTGCCTAGCAATTTCGCCGATGACGCACTCTCCAAGGGGTCTCGACTTCTTGGGATAGCGTAATGCATTCATAACCACTGTAGCTAACTGTTGTGCTTCATGTGGCGTCGCGGCGTCGGTATACACATCAAACAGGAAAAAGACGTTCATAATGTCACAGCCCGCCCGCTCAACGTCTATTATTGCAGGAAAGTTTGAGATTCTGTACACTGGAACTTGGCCCATCTTACCTTTGCTCTCTAAAGGATATGCCAAGGACGCCAGCAGTTCTAATTAAAGATAGTTGGGATTAGAACAGCAAAGTCAAATGGATATTACTACCGACCGAAATCGTACATAGAAAAAACTCGCTGGGCATTGGGCGTAAGGGCATTGAAGCTTTGTAACCATGCAGAAGATTCGGCCTTGGCCTGGTGGTGAAACGGATTTCTTCTTCTTTTCCACGGCCAGTTGCCAAGAGTCTCCGGAAGAGTGAAATCGAGTTCTGAGAAGCTAGTTGTCATCAGGACTGAAGAATTTACGCTGACAGGAAGGGTCTGCTCTTAAACACGATGAATCGCTCAAAAAGGTCTTTTGAATAGGAAGCCATGACTAGACATGCTGAACCTCTCGAAATAACATTAGTTAGAACATGTATCTCGATTGGAAGTGGAGGCTACACGGCCATTGTCTCGACCATCCGTAACCGTACCGTTTCAGTTCATCTCTGGCTGGATCCTCAACAGTACGATTATGGTAACCGCGAACCGTGAAAACGGCTACGGTGTACAGCCCTAAGTGGAGCATATCGAACGCTTACATAGCTCGTCCGACTGACACAACTATAATTCGACCTAGAAAGTTGATTCATCATCATGCGTCTTGTACGCGTGACAGTCTGTGATTACACCTTCATGGAGATGAGAATGGCAAGAGAACATAGATCTCGATACTGGCAGAAACGATGACGAGACAGGTGTACTGGTTTTCTAAGATGTAGAAGTCGAAAGTGGCCGCAATAGTGTTAACATTCTATGCGAAAAAATCATGGCTATAGGTACAATATTGAGCCTAGAGGAGACCATCAAAATTTTCAACGAGTTTGTCGTTATCCGCCACACATCAACCGACTCTGATGCACAACGTCTCCGTAGCTCCAAGTTCTCTTGGTATGAGGCTACCAAATCGCAGAATTTTCACGGAGTCCGAAGTCCTAAACTCACAGAAGTTTCATACCATCTTTGTAGAAATGAGGACTCCTATGTGACGGTGAGTACCGTGATACTTAAATACCTGTCCTGCTGCCACCTTCGACATTTTTGGACCCTTGTGCGAATGGACCATTGCTTCTCACTGGAATCTTCAGATTTCAGAATAAAAAACGCGCAGCGTCACGGTCCGACGGATGAAATGTGAAGACGTCCATTGCGGACTGATTAGACGATTCGACATTCGATGCATCGGAACCATTCCATTTTCTTTATATAGAAAACAGCATCCTGGCGGTCCGCAGAGCACTTGTTCTGTAATAATACATAGGATTCAGGGGTGGAAAAAGTTCATGATTTCCCGGGGGGGAAATGGCTCTTCCATCGCTGGGAACGACAGAGTGCTCCTTGTAACATGAGCTCGGAGATCCTTGTCCCTGAAAGTCGTAAAAGTTCTCAGCTATCACCGCATTGATATTTTCTATTTGTATGATGAGATCACATCTAAGCAAGTTGGAAGAGTGAGATCAGAAAGAATGAAATTCGACCAGAGACAGAGGAGACACCCAAAGTGCTCAATTTGAATAGTCAAACTTCGTTTTAAAAATGATTTGCTTTCAGCAACCGTTCTAATCCCGCTCGCAGCTCTCCGATTTGACGTTTGTGTCCAAAAAAGATGAAGGCCATAGGCCTTCTGTCCCAAGGTTCTCAAGCAATTATAATGATTAAACTGGAAATACAAACAACCAACTCATGACATCGAGGGGGAAGTCTGCCCCTCGTACATGCACAGGGTACTCTCTTGTTTTCATACTGCCTGAAAGCGCCATCGGAGGCTGCGATTAGCAGATTAGGCATTTGGATTGCATGGGTGAGTCGCCGCTTTTGGAAAGGGAGGGTAGCGCCTGGGTTTCTTACGCTTGGCGTAGTCCAAGGAGGATAATACTCCCGGAGTAGGCCCATGTACCATACCCGTCTTCTTAGTCAGGAGAGTTTTGTCAATCACAGGTCCTCCATGGGTCGAGACTGGCGCTGAGTCTTGAAGCGATCCGATTGTCATTGAATGTGGCGGTGGCGGTGGCGACGGAAACAAATGCTCAGCACGGTTCATCATAGATAGACAATCATTAAGTGAACGGCTAGAATTGGATATACTTGCAGGAAGAGGTGCACTCGAATATGCCATTCATGATGGGCATTGCGAATTAATTCCTGCGACGAAACCGATACACCCCTTCAATGGAACGAAAGGGCAAGGGACATTGAAAAGCGTGAGAGGAGCGTCATGCTCACAGTCATTGCAGGAGGACGAGTGGCTTCCTGGCAAGTCGAAGCATAAACATCTTGCAGCACAGGAGCGGTGCATTGGTTGGATGTGTCCGATATCTAATGCAGCTCCTTGTACGAAGCTCGCTGACGTGGACATCAATACAAGCTACCATGTATAGGAAGAACAGCATGTGAGTCGTCGCTTTCAGGAAGAAATTACCAAAGGACCATCATACTCGGGGTCGCACAGGTGGGCACGAACAGTTCTGGAGGCCATGGTGTCTATGGAGATCCGGAAGCAACAAGAATCATAGGTAGGTTTTCTCTCTCACGATGTGTAATGAGGAGGGCCACTCATTGAAGCCATGTACAGCCCTTATACGCAATGGCGAAAAGGTTTCTGGGCATGAGGTACGGGGGATGAAGCTTGGAGCTTCGACTCAACCATGTAGCGAATCCACTTGACCATACCATGTGGAAGTCGCGATTGAACACTGACCAACAAAATTGAGAGATTCCTGCAGGAAGATAAGATATAACAAACCTCCTAAAAATTCCCTATGGTTTGTAAGCTGTCTCAAACTTTTGCCCAAAGATAGTATCTGCTGCTCGCTCTTGTCGAGAGAAAAGATAATGATGATTACGCCAATGATTGATAAGGTCTACGTATGTTATCATCTTTTCGTCATTTTA
>JAGGAQ010006059.1:0-47722 GCA_017657225.1 Termitomyces sp. T69sscA
GAGTGCAGCCAATGGGAGATAATAGAGATGTAATAGTTTGGTTTTGACAGTCATGTTACAAGTTTCAATTCTCATTTATGGAAGAAAAAGGATGAGATTATCTCAGAAGGACAGGACTTTGTGTGCGCCGCGAGTCGCACAGCTGCTTCCTTGCTGTATTTTTACTTCTCCTGGACGCTCCTGGCTGTTCGCGCGTGTGCGGGGGGGAAATTTTAGTGAAAACCTTATTTTATCTTGGCAAGGCAACTACGACATTTCGTTTCTGTCATAAGACTTATTCATGTATTGATTTCAAGTTCAAAGGTGATACAGATAACATTGTTTGCATAGGGTCATATTCTGGATTGGCATCACTTAGAACTACTCCACCAAGTCCCTGCAGCAGAACCAGCATGAGCCCTCGTGGACCGCATACCAGGGCTTTTCGCAATGTATCTCCTCAGGGAAACACTCCCTGGTGCAAATCCCGGCGGCACTGACAACAGATGCCGCAAGGAGGGTAGTCAGCATGGCAACGAGGTCGAGTTTCATCTACAGGACAATAGGGACGTCGGCGGGGACCCAACCAAATGGGCGATGTACGGAATACTTACGATTTCAAGTTGGTTGAATTGGTGATTTGAGATTGCGATATCTAAAAAGCGGGGATGAGCGAAGGGCGTATAGTCCAATGGCTAGACACATACAAGTTCGATGGAAGAGGAGGTTAGTTTTACAGAGGCAAAAATGAGACCTTTATATACCTTTGCCTCGTAAATACGAGCCCCGCAAAGTGTCAGACGGCAATGTCTGCCGACACAAAAAGGGCCTGAATTGACTGTAGCAACTAACGACATAGAGTCCCCATCTCAGAGAGCTTGTATGTAACTCACTCAAGAATATGGATTTGAGGATAACTTTATAGTATCTGGGACAGACAGGGTATCTTCCGGTGCACGCCACATCCCTGCAGCCGAACACGAAGCCGGGTCTGCAGCATTGGTTGTTGCTGCGTCCCGTCCATCTACTTCGCCTTTACCCCAAGTCCAAACCTGATTCCAACCCAAACGACACTACGGCATCTCCCCCCTAGTGCGACCTCCTTTTCCCTCCCCTTTTCCCTTCCTCAAACACCGACCCACGGCCTCCAGCGCGAGTACACACAAGATCAAAGCTTAAAGCATTGGGGCAAAGGCCAAAAAAATTTCCGGAGAAAGAGAAATGTCGAGCACGTGCATGTGTATAGACCCGAAAAATTTAGCGTTTCAACATTGTATGCAAGATGGACAACACGCATGCACATGCACATGTATCGCAGCCGAGTAGCTAGTTTATATACGATCGAATCAGCATGAGATCTCGAAAAAATGGGTGGAATCAATTGAAAAGACACTAGCTCGCAACAAGGTTGATCATCGTTCGGGTTACCCTCCAACTTGACCTACCTTGTTATTCATTATTCCGACACGTAGCTAGTCATCGCCCTTCTTTTTAGCTTGAGAATGTCCCCCACACATGCACATCGGTAAGCTTAAAAAGTGAGTTCCCATCCACACACATGTGTGTCAAAGATGCTTAGCTTGCCAGAAGATCTCCCGAGATATCTGGTCAGTATGTGAACAAATCAGCGTTCTGGAATGGCTGTGTGTATATATGGGTGTATGTATGAGAGAGACGGCGCATGATGCAGGTAAGTGTACCAGAGTTTGTGTGACGGTGTTATACAAATGATGCCACCGATCGCGATTATCACCAACCCATACTTTGCAGAATCGCAAAATGGCTGTGCTGTTCATCATGATAGCGTGGACGGATGGTGATAACCCTGTCCACTCCTTTGGTTGTTGGTTGATTGCATGTTGAGGCAATCAAGAAATCAAAGTGAGTGAAAGCATTCATTTCGAAAAGACCAGCCTACAGTGTCCGTAGTATACATAAACGGGGCACGACGAATGTAGTATGTGATACAGACCCAGGCTGTTCGTGCGACACATGAGTGTCAAAGACGCATAGCTTGTCAGAAGATCTCCCGAGAATATCTGGTCAGTATGTCATTTTCTTCATTCCCCCTTTCCCCGAGCCCATCGCCCGCCCTAAACACGCGCCTCAATGTCCCCTCAACAATCCTAACCACCGCATCGACATCGCGCTTGAGCGTGTTTGGCGCGTTTATTAGTACTTTCGAGCTTGGATCTTGTGTATGTTCGCGTGAAGTTCTCGGGAGGCCGTGGGCAGTTGCTTTTGGAAAGGAAAGAGGGAGGGAAAAGGAGGATGTAACAGAGGAGGATGTCAATGTCTATTGTATTTGAGAAGTCGTTGATGTCGTTACAATCAAGGTTGGACTCAGGCAAGGTGCTGGCTCGGACTGGAACTCTCGGTTTGGGGTAGCAGCGACTTAGAGAGATGCAGCTACGACCAATGCTGCAGACCCGGCTTCGTGCTCGACTGGCTGCAGGGACGGGTGTGGCGTGCACCGGAAGATACCCTGTCTGTCCCAGATACTATAAAGTTATCCTCAAACCCATACTCTAGGGTGAGTTACATACAAGCTCTCCAATATGGGACTCTATCACGTTGATCGCATCCGAGCAAAGTTGTTATGTACATGCTAGTACAGTTGATCAAGGTCTCTCTTGTGGCGACCGATATTGCCGTCTGACACTTTGCGGGGCTCGTATATTCTAGGAAAAAGGTATATAAAGCTCCCGTTTTGCCTGCGTCAAAACAACCTTCTCTTCCATCGAACTTGTACGTGTCCAGCCATTGGACTAGCCGCTCTTCACTCATCCTCGCATTCTAGATCATCGCAATCGATATCTCTCAAATCACCAATTTAAACAACTCGAAATCGTAAGTATTTGTATTTGGCTGAGTCTCGGTTGACGTCTGTGGTTGTCCTGTAGATGAAGTTCAACCTCGTTGCCATGCTAACTACCGTCCTTGCGGCATCTGTTGTCAGTGCCGTCGATAGAGCTTGCACCAGGGAGTGTGCCAGTCAAGAGAGACATTGTCAAAGGCCCTGGTATGCGGTCCATGAGGGCTCATGCTGGTTCTGCTGCAAGGACTTGGAGGTGGATGAGTTCTAGGCATTGCGAGTCCACGATTTCAATACACGGCTCTTTACCTTCCTATGCGAACAATGTTATCTGCTTTCCTTCTCCAAGTGACGAGTATTGCACATGAAACGGGCATGTTCAGAAGGCTTTTTGTCTCATAAACAAGGTTTCAGTTTATTCACCCAAGGGTATTAGAAGTCAACCTGGTACATCGGGACGAAGTTGATAGTTAGGTGAGTTCCGAAGGCTCACGATCTTTGTCTCAAAGAAGCAGTCACTCGTATGTGGCATCCCCTTCATTATAAGTTATCTCGACCAAGCTACAATCCGGTTCATTACTGATTATCTGATAATCTTGGACATACCAGTGTCGAGAACAAACTGTGGCAAAGATAAGTAAGGTGAGGTTTTCATGACTTCTACATGTGAATTTTTACTCTCCAATGAGGGGCAATGAGACTCACAAACTCTCGACCTGAAGAAGGAATCAATCACATGTTTATATAGACTATGCGAAATGAGGGAGAAGATGAGGCACTGTATACCAAAACGATCACTTAAGCGTAGAAGTAGAGATGAAGGTCCTCTGGTAGTGAAAATATTTCCCAACGACGTCCTTGAGCCAATAAATGTTATTTTCCTATCAGCGGCCAGAATTTCTTACGTACTTGGTCTGGCGAGTACTTATTACACATGAAATGGGAAAGCCTCTTGTCTCATATTGTCTCATAGAGATGATGAGCTAAATATTGACAAGCAATCTTGGAATGCAAACGGGAGCGTACTTCAAGAAAGGCAAAGAAGTCATGCCAGAGGTAAACGAAGAAAAAAACGCAGAAAAACGCAGTGGCGCGTCAGTCGTATCACGCACCAAGCAAGGCCAAACGTATGGAGTTGTTCGAAAACGGGACAGTGTAAGCAACCTGAAACTTTCTACAACCATGGTCGTCAATCGTAGAATATCTGTCAGCACTGCTCCTCCAGTCTCTCGCACGGCTTCGACACAACAGACTGTCCGTGCCCCGGTGCCTCCTCCGATTCCAGGTGTCCACGACCAGTTCAATGGCACCAAAAAGGAGAGAAGACGTTCGAAAGCCACAAAACCAAAAAGAAAGGTGTGTACTTTATCTCAACTGTGATCTTCGTGCGTATGTTTCGTTACAGAGAATTGTGTCCTACTCCGGAACTCTCCAAGTGTTATTCTTTGCGTTATCCGCGTTTCTGGTATATACGACTGCTGTCTGTCGCATGGACCTTGCTCAAACACTACCGCTGTGCGAGTCGTCCGAGTTTTATCGCACGCAAGTAATCGATCCCTACGTTCTACTACCTGTCGCTTCTGTCATCCAGACTGCGGAATCATATGCAGCGCCCTTTAAACCATATGCAGCCTCTACCGTTGATTTCGCCCAAACTCGCATTATTCCCCCCATCTCCGCATTCGTAGGCTCCTCTGTATCTTATTACGATGCCGTAGTCCGTTCGCGCCTTCGTTGGTTAATTGTCGATCAATTGTGGAACAGTATCATCAAACCATCATACTTTGATGTCCTCCACCCGACCCTGAAGCGCCACGTTTGTCCCTTTTACAACAATTATCTCACCCCTGGCGTTCGTAAGGGCATCGCTTATGCACAAGTAGCATATATCCGTTCTTTGCCACATGCTCAGCACTATCTGTCAAATGCTCGAAAAAACGCGGCGAGAATATATATGACAGTCCGGCCCCATGTGGCGAACTCATATCTTCGTCTACGTCCGCATGTCATGGTGTTTCTGGATCAGGTGTACATGCTAGCACTCAGTCTGGCACAGAAGGCAGGAGATCTGCGGAGGGAGTTCATCGACCCCCACGTCCGAAAGATACTGGACAAAGTTGCAGAGAATAGGGATCTTTTTCCCGCTGACTTTTCGATTGACGGCTGACACTCACTCCTTATTGGCTCGTTATTGGAAGACCTGTTCTTCAACACCGCTACACCATAACATGGCTTACGTCGATCCTTTGGTTCAAGACTCTCATCATAGATTATGTATCATCACGCATCGCCGAAGAAGACTCCAGATCCATTAATTGAAGCCTCTACCAGAAAGTCTTCTTTGGCGACAGTTCGGCTTGTATTATAGTCACTCCTTATGATTTTTATCGTGTACGGTGTGTAACACATCATCGATGTAACAAGGAATGACGTAAAATGCACTTTTGCGACTTTTGTCTCGCCCTTCGAGGAGGATATGGATTGGGGAAATGATTCAATGATTCATTGTTCATCCTTCAATGCCCATATCCCTGTAGAAGATTGATGAGCAGACGTGTCTCTTCCGTCGGACTGATACTTCTTCCTCAAATGTCCTGTCCGTGATCCATTTCTGAACTTATTCCCATTCCGACTTCCTCCTTGGAACCGTATTCTCCGCCGTCATCGCACGAAAGTATGCAGATATGAGTACTATCCTGCATCAAAGAGGCTGGGATTCAGGAAAGTAACTCTGTTACCTACGCGGTGTAGGCCAATGATCACTTAACTGCCGTCGAGGCCGCGAAATATGCACACGTGGACAAGGGACGACAGGATCACAGATTGTCTCAGGAACTTTAAAAGAACAATCGAGGCGCAATTTATTTGGTCCGATGTGCGCGGCAGGCCCCGCGGTAAAAACCCTTGATGCAAAAAAACAGAACCGGCTGGAGCTTGTTTCTTAAGCAGTACCAGATGTTCTAGATTAATATGCACCTTGACTCCATGAAGAATCTCCGCGACCATACGCAGAAGCGAACAATCATGTACACGCGGCGCAATCTCGTGAGGCCTCTTTGGATTTTTTACGCCTTGAGATTACCACATGCATCGACCAACATATAAACATATATGTAAGACGAAAGTGCGCCAGGGTGTTGTCACTTTATGCAAGGGAGTTTCATTATGTAAAAGGTCGAAGTATCCGGGATCACAATCAGGGCGTCAATTAGGGTCGGCGGACATGCGGAAACCATAGGTAGGAGGAAGAGTATGTATGTATATTCAAAAATCAAAGCAATACCAAGTACGCACGATAGTAGATAACAGAGATATTAATAAGGTGATAACTACAGCTCCAGGTAACCGAGAAACCAGAGACAAGTGAAGGAAAAAAGAAGCTATAAAATAGAGATACTGATGCATGTTGGAAGTAAAGGAAGAAGAGAGAGATGCAGAAAAGGAAATGTAGGAATAGTGTGTCTACAATTCGGGTTGAGGAAGAGAGAGATGCTAAAAAGGAGATGCAGGGATAGAGCGTGTCTGCAGTTCGGGTGGTCACTTCACCGTTTGCCTCGCACAACAAGACCACCATCCCAAGTACCGACAAACCAATTGTCCTCGAGAAGTGCCTTCTTAATAGTAGGCTTGAGTACACTGACTTGATTGATGGAGTGCGATCCACGACCTGTGATAATTTTGAGCGGTTTGCCTGGCACGGCCGAGTCAGTTTCCTTGTCTTCTACATGTGAGCATGCACATACTTTGTGAGGTAGGAAGAGCTTTAAGTATATCTTTCACGATGATAATCGCCTCATATGCTGTTGTTCCGTGTAAATCGACCGTATAAGGATCTTCTGACGCTATCCTGTCAACAGAGTATTGAATTGCCGTTCTTAAATCATGGAGAGGAAGACGCTACCTCCTAGATTCCACCATAGTACGAGCAGCGTTCAACGCCTCCGTCCGTGCGAGCTCTTGGAACTCACGCGCCTTCATGATCACCCTTCAGGCAACAATCATCAAAGGAGACATAGAAGGAACATACTCGTTCAGCGAAATAGAACGCGACTTCCCCGCCTCTCGTCTTAGAATTGCCCTTCTGCCACATCTTCGTCGCCTGTCTCAATAGTTCGTTCCTTCTGCGCATACTCTCTTCCATTCTCCTTCTATGTTCATTGAGCACCCCAACATCACCTTGACCGCCCTTCCCCGATCTGTTCCCTATGCCCCGAGACTTGCTTGCATAGGCAGGGATACTCGCTGCCAATGGGTGAGGACCCTTATTCACGGCACGACGTTGAGGAACCGTCTGCCACTTAAAGGGGTCGCATTTTGTTGACGGAGAGGGAGGCGGCTTCGCGCTTGGGCGCAACTGAGGTGGCGGTGGGATAGGTGGCGGGCTGGTAGGAAGATTTTGGCGTCTAATTTCTGGTGCTTTGCAACTCTGAGGCGTGGAGTGATATACGCCCATTTCTAGATATCCAGTAGAGTCGGAGTCCAACTCCCTAAGAAGTTTTACAAGATCTAAAACATCGTTTCCTCGGCCGCGAGTCGCCTGTAGTGAGATCTCTATGTCGTAGAGGAGGCGTGTGCGAGTTTCATCATCAACGCTATCATATTCGGGCAGCACGATATCAAGCAAGGTGAAGAGGGTATCTTTGTATTCACCTGAGGAGGCGTCGGGCTGACTACTGCATATGGATTTCAAGCAATCATGGAGGGCGATATATGGCGTTGCGTGTTCTGGAGAATGAAAATAAGATTGGAAGAATGATGGAGAGTGTGGAGGAAGTAGAGTGGCTAGATGGGATGATAAAGATGAAAGTTGCGTCCATGGGTCTGGTGCGGCGGCGGGGCGCGAGATGTCAGCGTTCGTACGTTTCGATGCATGTTGTCGCTGGCGAACATCAACTAAGGAGATTGTTTTTCCGCGAATGTTCTTTCGTTTGTCCACTTTTGCCGGTCTCTTCTTTCGTTCAACGGTTTCCCAGTTGGCTTCTCTTTCATAAATTACAGACCCGTGTAATTCTTCCTCGTCCAATCCATCCAATCCTCGTTCTTCCATCTCACGGATGGAGTCTGCGGTTAAAATATCCGCTACAACATCCCACATGTCGACATCTTCTACAGCTATGTCATCGAGAGCTGAACGTAATGTTGCAATTGGAATATGTGGCAAAGCAGCCTGTAAGAAACCAAGTGGAGAACTGAAGGGTTGTTGTGAAAACTCCGACGAGCCAGAACTACTCGTAGCAGTAGTGCCTTGGTAGAATTCTGGTGTGCTGCTGATATCATCGGTATGGTCAGAGAGCTCGTTTGATTGTGATTCGTCCGCCTGTGAAGATAGTTCCTGCAGAGTTTTTCTTAACTCCTTGATTTGGGACGGAGATGGTGTAATCGTATTGCCTAGGGGATCTGTCTCTAGATCGGACAGCAAAGCCGCAAGGAGAGACGAGTCTAAGGGAGGACAAAATTCGCCCTATAATGAAGGTTGATCAGAAATTTCCGGCCTGAGATGAGGTCTTACTTGAAATGTCTCAAAAAGCGAGCACATTGTGGTGTCCTGAATGCGCGACTTGACTTGAAAAATATATGGTCTGTCGCTGTATAACAACAAAGAGATGGTATTTGGAAATTGGAAGAGCCCCCAGGTGGTATTCAACGAGTTAGATGAGATGGTGAGGGGTAAAGCTTAAGGGCAACCTTTGCGCGAGGCACAGCCACTAATCGTTGTGCATCAACAACTTGTACTCGAGAGGAGGCCGTATCACCTTCCATCTCCTTCTATATCATGCTGTTCTACTACTCATTAGCAGCAGCATTCCTTGCACTCATGTTTGCATGTGAGATTCTGTAAATCTCTGGAAGAACCAGAGCTGATGAAATTCCGCAGTCTATCGCTACCGTGCCACCATTCTTCCACATGTTCATATACCAAAGCGAATGAGAACCGTGTTTCCGAGAACTGGCAATTATACCCCACTTGCAACATTTTCCGAACAAATCAACGCCGGAATGACTTCTTCTCAGTTTGATATCGAAGCGAATCTGAGGGATGGCGATTCACGCTCTGGTTTGGACGAAAGAAGCACCCAGGAGGTCATGGAGATCATGCAGCAGCAACGCGTTAAGTAAGCCAAGGTCTTGAATGTTTTTTGTCTACATCCAATACTCGTGGAAGCTTTGACCAGGCTAGGCTCATTCGGCAGAATCGTATACTCTCTCAGAACGGAATTGATCCATCAGGTCAGCGTGGACGAAGCTTGAACATCTTGTACAGATCGCTAATTCTACCGAAGGGATGCCCCTTGACTCTAAGGCCGTGACCCACCTCTAAATCGATCTCTTCCATTTGTCGCTTGATTGCATTCACACTCGCTTCATCGTGGAAACACTTTACTCTTCCTGTATTTGCTATATCTACGATCCTTAACAATCGTTAACTCTGTACCATTTATGTCTTTACTTTTGCTATATTGAACCATATTGCACTCCTCTGGCAAGGTATCACGGTCTCCATAACGATACTCCTTGTTTGGATTGCTTCTGCCTTATTGGTATTACCGGGTGAGCTTTTCTTAGTCTTTGGGGCTATTTTTATTGCTGGTTTTGGCTCTTCTTCCTCATGGAAAGAGGCAAAAGAAAATTCCTCCTGCAATGGACTTATGCCGGGCCAATATCATTCCAGCCGATTGTGAGTTTTCATGTGCTCTAAAGTCGGGAATTCTCCGGTTCTTCTGACCCAAGAGTTTTCTTATCTCAGTGAGTCATATTACAGAATATTGAAGTTTTTCTGTTATTCTTCTAGGGTTCATCCATCTCTGAGAGGACAATAAGGTCTTCCGGTTTTATACACCTTCAGCTTATCATGTTATCATGGCCACGTGAAGATTTATCTTCTGGTCTGACCCATATGGTGTCCTCAGAAAATATGATTTGTCATTATGTTGTCTTGTGTCCCCACAGTATTAACCAACTGCGCTCCAAACGGTGCGAATAGTGTTCAATACCGTATCCGGTCACGAGGGACAAATTGGTCCGGATTAATTGTTTTGGTATGTCGTCTACACCGTTTCATCATTTTAAGCCCCGTGCCACACTTGGATGCATGTTCTTCTACAGATATATCATCCGTGATCGAAGTCTTATGATCGGATTATCGTATAAGCCGGGTGTATGATCAAGGATACGGCTATATGAGTTCCCTGGGGTGCGTACGCGCATGGCCCGCCTTCCTTATCGTCCTGTTGAAGGATCGTTTGTTCCATTACCGTGAAAATTTGAGCCCTGACCGTCCTGCGTCTCCCTGAATTGTATTACAGGAGTTTATGACCTGTGCTTCCTTTTCCTTTCGCGGGAACAATTCAGCTGTCATATACTTCCGCATCGCATTCACTCCGCTGTTTGTAACATGAGATTGGGTCTTCTTACGTGGAGATGAGTTAAAGCGGCGCCGTGGTACGTATGTCATAACGCCTTTTCGGTGCAACCGCGGAACGACAGCATTTTAAAAGAGAAGTTCATCTCATCTGTTTTCCTCAAGCTGCCCTCCTTGAGTTACAGTCTACAATGCCCTTCCTCGAACGATTCAAAGCGTTTTTAACAGCATATGTCATCGTCTCAGCGACTTTCTTGCGGACTGGAGCGTTTGATATCTCTCGAAGCGACAACGTACGTGGTATTTACCATCCGGTCTACCTATGAGCTCATTGTATTGCAGTTGGCAGTGTAAATATTTTTGCACTGTAAAAATTACACTAGTTGACTGAGGTATACAGTTATTGGGGTCAAAACTCCTATGGAGCGACGCATAGTAGTGACAAGGCCAACTGGCAACAAAGTCTGGCATACTATTGCCAGGTAGGATAAATCATTCTGACCATCTGCATGCACTGACATTCGGCAAAGGACGATACCATCGACGTCTTCCCCCTCGCCTTTTTGAACGTTTTCTTTTCGACAGGTGGCCTCCCAGAGATCAACTTGTCCAACGTTAGTCTTTCATTTCATTCATCATCTTCAAACAACTCAGATCTACTTGAACAGACTTGTAACCCCACAGACTTTGGTGTCTTTGCTGGGACCAGTCTCGCCAACTGTCAATTCCTCGCTGCCGATATTCAAGCCTGCCAGGCCAAGGGTAAGATCATCACACTCAGCCTTGGAGGTGCAACCGGTGCTGCCTCCTTTACCTCCGACGCGCAGGCTCAGGCTTTCGCTGATACTATATGGGACTTGTTCCTTGGTGGATCGAGTTCTACTCGTCCTTTTGGATCTGCAGTACTTGACGGGTATGAGACTACGCCTCACGTCTGGCTCTTATGATCGAAATCGTACTAGGATTGACCTTGATATTGAAGGCGGTGGAACTACTTATTACGCATCTTTTGTCTCAAGGATCAGATCGCATGCTAGTGGAGCGAGCAAAAAGTAAGTTATGGTGAGCATAGACGACACCTTCGACATCTGACCTTGAAAACAGATACTATGTTACCGCTGCTCCTCAGTGTGTGTACCCTGACGCATACCTCAGCACAGTCTTGAATGCAGTTGCTTTTGATGCTGTATATGTACAAGTAAGTTTTCGTCTTGCGCCCTTTCGTTACTCTTGCTAATAATTTGTCCAGTGTGAGTACACAATTTTAGAGCTTCAACACAATTTCTGACAGAGCTTTTCTTTGTCGCCTATCTCAAGTGTAAGTTATCTTCAGTTCCTTTGAAACTGATTGACGAAACAAACGATTCAAATGCTGCTAATAGTGTAAGTTCTCATGATGAAGAGCGTCATCATATTCTGAGATAGAATCAGTACAATAACTTCTGCGGACTCCAGAACTACAACAACCAGAACGTAAGATCTCTTTCTCTCAAGTCTTTCTGCACACATACTGAGCGTCTGATAGGCTTGGGATTTTGGTGCATGGTCTGTTGGTGCCATTATAAAGAGAAAATGCATGCTTACCTGCTTACTTCCCTCAGGGACGACTGGGCCAAAAATGTTGCCGTCAACAAGAACGTCAAGATTTACATTGGTGCTCCCGCTGCTTCGACTGCTGCAGGATCTGGTTACGTAGATGCCGCTACCCTTGGCTCAATCGCAAAAGCAACGCGTGCAGCATATTCTTCTTTTGGTGGCATCATGCTCTGGGATGCGTCTCAAGCGTATGGTGCGTTGCAATTGTTTCCCGATCTTACTTGGTATTTGCCTAACTTGCAATGACAGCCAACGGTCGCTTTGACTTAGCAGTCAAGGAAGCGATGGGATCAGGAACCGGATCGAACCCTTCTACGACGACTACCACACCCACTACTACGACCATACCCACGACTACTGTCAAACCCACAACAACAAGTACATCAACATCTCACACTGCTACGACTACAGTCGGAACAGGGAACTGCGCTAACGTGGCTGCTTGGGTTTCGAATGTCGCGGTCAGTGGTTCTGAAACTCTTGTAGGCATGAACGCTCATACCTGATTGCACTTCAGTATGTGGGAGGACAACAGGTCACCTACAAGTACGAAATTGATTTGTCAGAGCTTCGAGACGGAAGCTAACTCTTCTTCACAGTGGTCATCTTTGGACTGCCCAGTGGTGGACGTATGGCGATACTCCAGGCGGTGAGTTTGACCATGCTGACGGTAGAGAAAACAAGAATTTGACCACGTTGATAGGATCTGTCGGCGTTTGGACTGATAACGGAGCCTGTATCTCAAAGCGTGCAGCAACTATAGCCGTCGCTGGATCCGCTTCTACGGCAGCGCAACAAGCAATGACGACCCCTGCAAAGCCAATCAGAGCTCGATCGTCGCGATTTTTCAACCTCTAGATTCCAAAGACATGCGGGAATGAAACTAAAGTAATGTTCGAATAATATGTACAAGTAAACTCTTAACATTTGTATGCAAATACATAAGACTTGGATGCCATTCATTTTTACCATTCAAGCCACCGAGTCCTGGACACACCTTGGACGTCTTCACGGGTGCCGATCATATCCCGTGGCTTGAATCCGACTTTTTCAAGTACCTTACCTTGAGGCTTGTTATATTCAAGCAATACGATGAGCATTAAGATAAGGTATTTCCCAACAAGGTAAGACATGGCGGCCGTCATGATACCTTGACCATGTCGTTCTGGGACAAACCAATCTATAGTTATGCAATCAACCTTTCGCCACCGAAACTGAGTTTTCCTATCTTACCCGCAATATCCCACAGGACGGTGGCATCATCCGAATTTTACAAGCGTCCTCAGCGAAGCATTGTTTTTCTTTCCCCATCATCGTGGATCTCCTTCCGCTCAGAGCGGTAGATACCCAGATATCCTAAGAATATGTCCAAACCGTCCTCACTCACCGCCCGGATGATGCGAACGAGACGTCCGATAGCCACTGTCACTGGCCCTTCCGGCGTCAGAGGATCCTTGAGCTGCCGAATGACCAATAATGTTCTATGGTTCTTCCATCTGCTCTGAGATTAAGCAAAGGCCGTATTCGAGCTGGTATGACAATAGTGGCCCCATCATCCAGGAATAGTTTCTAGAATCATTGGATGCAACATCTACGGCGTCGACGTCATGTAATCGTGGGGGTGTGATGATGAGATTTTTGCCAGGATAAGGGATCTGTAAGAACGGCTCGCCAGTTGATGCGTTCCTCTCCAACGGAAGTAGTTGTTGCGCGATTCATGAGTTCGGGATAACGATGTATTGCCATGGGTGGTGAGTCGAGTCATAAAAATACACAGCATCGATCCATCTCAGTAACGACGATTACATGATGAGTTAGGGTACGTTTATTGGCGAGAATCGATATTGGTAGACTCAGTGCCAGAAGTCACTTTGGGTCAAATTTAAAAAGTCGCTGAGCTGTAATACTTGAGATTGTTTCAAGCAGGCGCAAATCGGATGTGGGATTGCGCCACGAGAAATCAAGATATGTCTCTGCTCACCCTCAAAGTCGTTCATTGACTTTTGTAAGGTCAAGCAGATATTTCTGATAGATTTATTGCCAGATTTTCGGACGATTCTCGAATGAGGACTGTAGAAACCGTATATGAAGGAGAAGCAATAGAATACCTCATGCATACCCGGCCGAAGTGTTTGTCAGCATAATATAAAGGGCACCAAAGTAACTGGTTGAATTCGAGAGAAGAATGGATCAACAAGTCCAAATACAAGTCTCAGTGAACTCTCATCAGAAACTTCGACATCTGAACGCTGCATCTGTACCGCTTAATGCTAGACCCCGATGGTTCATCTGAGGAATATTTGGAGAAAACGGTAAAGGAGAACAGAAAAGTGCAAATATTTTTTTCATCTGACTTCGTCAACTAATATTTCGTGCCCAGCATCAACGGACTCGTCGAAAACGACGCAAAATTGACTCTGGTTTTGAGCACCCAAACGAGGAATATACAGACGAATACTCACTATGTTCATTTCTTGACGAGTTAGGTAATGGTGACCCATCAGTACAGTCGTTTCAGGACATAATCGACGGTTTACTTCCGGATTTTTTACAAACACGTCTGGATCTACAAGGAGGGATGACAGAACTCAACCATACGGTGAAGAAGAACAATCATCTTGCGGTGAATCTTTACTAAATTGAGATCAAACAGGGGGAAAGCCTTCGCCCCCCAACAAGGGCTGAAGTCTCGTATCTCATCAGTAGCTTTGCAAACCCAAGAGTTTCTACGTCTGTCACCAAGGCGATAGCGGAACGGAAACTTAAATTGAATCGAGTACGTATAGTTTCGCACCATAAAGTTACAGGACGAATACATCAACGGCTTTAGGAGAGGCGTCGAGCTGGAGTCATGAATCCTGAAGTGAAGGCAGCGGATTCAGTCACACCTCTTCTCGCATCTCGAGCATCAATTCCCCCGCATCTCGAGGTCATTGAAAACCTATATGCTATCCAGACAACTCCATTTGCCTCCTCATTTTTATCGCGCATTCACGGTTCCGAGGCGACTGTTCCGTCTTCAGCCATTGCAATAGATTGGGAAACGACTACTCCTTGGATGCATCTCATGTCCGACATCCAAAATCATCACGTCCTTTCTCAGTGAGTCCTACCTCGAGACTGAGTAATGAATTAATCATGGCTTTTATCTTCAAAGCCCAGAAGACGAACAGCTTGTTGATTCTTTAGCCCCAATAGCCCCGATCATCTATACTTCTCTTGAGAAATCGCACCTCCAAGAGGTCCATGAACTGTTGGAACGAGTTTTTTGGAGAGGGATTAACGGTATTGCAAACTTCTACTTGCTTTGTCGGTTGTCTCGAATGACCGAGGTCTTCCAGTCACTGATTCTCTTGATCATTCTCCCGAGCGTTGCACGATTGTTGCATCTTACAAGCGACTGGTAGTCGGTGTAGCAATTCTCAGCTCCCCGCGCGAGACATACATTACATATTTGGCCGTCAGAGCTGGTTGGGACAATGTCGGAATAGCAAGGTACGCGTGTCATTCATAAATCGATCAAATGAAATCATGCCTATATCACTGACCGCTTAGGTCAATGCTCTATCATCTTATCATGCTCAATCCTAGAAAAGATATCACGCTTCATGTCTCAGTAAACAACTCAGCCATGGTACATCTTATAAGCTGTGTTCTAACATGAATAATGTCTGATTTTTCCTGACATAGCTTTTGTACAATCAATTTGGCTTCAAAGCGGAAGAGTTTGTGGCTGGATTCTATGAGCAATACCTGGATCCAAACTCTCGAGCATCTAAGAACGCATTCAGGCTGCGGTTACGACAACAATGATAATTCTCGTGATCGCAGTAGAACAGGTTTTTCCTCCCTACCCTGTGTCTGACTTTGAATGTCCTCTCAGACGAGCGTTTTCCCTTCATGCTGTTGCTTATCTTATGGCCGACTCTTATATGTTGAGTGCGCCATGGAAACGGCTATCTTTCCGCCCATTGGGATCCAGCCCTCGACAGTGTCCGACAGCACTTGGAGTATAAGATAGCAAGTACCTAAGAACGATTTGCCGAAACTTTTTTGGAGGTGAGGGGGTCTTAACCCTTGTCTCGTTGTTTGGCTGTACACATACGCTTCATCGCTGAAACGCGGCCTGATACCAACGAATATTGCAATCATACGGTGCTACTTAGGGCTCTGATTACATTGCTGAGTAGGCGGAGAAGGAAATCCCAGCAACCTCTTAATTTACATATCTAAAGGACGTTTCCGTAGTATCCGGACCGGTGTTATGTTGATGATGCTTGAAGCTCTATCCCTACTAGCGAGCGCACTGCCCAGTTTTTGTTCTCCAACGTCAGCGCCTGATGTACCTGTACGACGTGTCTCACCAGCCTTTCCCTTTCCTGGCATAGGCGCTCCAAGGACTGCACTTCCCAGCTGACGTGGGCTGTATCCAGGCCATACTTGCTGACAATTCGGAGCTTCTCCTCGCTTAGCGATCTCTGCCGCTGATACTTCTGCGTCGTAAATCCAGCTGCCTCCGATCCTTTCTCCGCCATTAGACAACGGACCGCTGAGAGACTTCCTCCTACCAACACAACGCTTTTTAAGCACCCGAACGTCCTCTTCCGCAGGTAACCAGCTTTTTATGGCCATCGTTGGCGATTTTGGTGACTTTAGATGAATGACAGACGATCTTCTTTCTTTGACTTTCACAAGAGCCAAGGCGGAGTTCGCGCGAGGTCGGACTCCAGGTTGACGCGAACTTGTAGGGGTACCAGCTCTAAGATGAACACAGCCATCCTGTTTCCTCTCTTCTTCCTCCTCTTCCGTTCGCTTTTTCGCTTTCGCTGCTGCGATTGTCTCTGACAGAGGTTTGTACTCCATTCGCGAGCGTTCCAAGACTTCTTTGACCTTCTGCTTCCAGTCGTCAATCTGGTAGAGTTTGTGAAGCATGAGCCTGAAAGTGAATGTGTACTTCTTTCCGAGGGGAAATTTTGCGACTGATTCCTCGTCCGGCTTGCCCAAATCGATATCGCGATGGTTATATGAAGCTGTCGCTATCGTATGACTCCGCTTGCGCCCGGTTGTCTTGTGCTGACGCGCATCAATATTATGGACGCGGTTGTTTACGAGATTTGCGAGGCTGTCTACGACGGGAGCAAGATCGGCGGGAAGTGGTATAGATGCTATTTCATCGATGTCGGCGTCATGATCATCATTGTGGGTGTGAGAACGGGAGTTATATGAAGCAAGGCGCTCGAAAAAGTTCAGGAGCCTCGCAAACTCAGCAGTTTTGGGTTCGGAAGACATCACGAATGCCTGGGCAGTTTGACACGAATGAGATGCACAGCTAGCAATTGATCTCGACGTTGGCAGGCTTTTGTGTGATAACCCGATGGTCGAAGGGCTTGTTATATCGAGAATATGTATGGCTATGACCACTTGGCCAATATCTTTGACTAACAGATTAAGGTCGCGATCACGATTTGTGCCACTGTTGAATACCATTGTCTCATTGTTCTAATGTGGCCGCTGGACTTGACTAATACGGGAAGTTCTAGGTTCGTCTCGAGTGTTGTATGGGGTTGTTCGTTCACTTCCAGAAACCGACCAAGAGTTTGATACAACATGTATAACAATTAACTTTTACAATACAAGTGATCCTGATAATGAAGGCCATTTTCTACCGATTATCACCATGTGTCCTCCTGACCCTGATTCGCCCTCTGCTTCGCAAGATTCTTATAGTAGTCTTCATGCCCCGATCTTCGTTGACTTTCACCTTTACAGCATCAACAACACGTTCCTCATCATCATCATCCTCTTCTTCGAGTTCGTCTTGAGATTGGATTGCAACATTGTATATGGTGTCGTCAGAATTCACGTACTTCTCCACACGGACCGGTCCTGAGCTGCTAGCGACAAGCGAGCTCCACCCAACAGTCTTCAGTGTCCTGAGCTTCCGGCCGATGACAATGCTTGCCTCGAGTTCACGTCGTCTGATATCAGCGGCGGTGCCATCAAAGCATTGTCGACATTCACTCCAGTCCCGAAGTAAGGGCGGTGGAGTCTCTTCTTCCATGGCATGAGAAATGTGTGATAACAAGAGTAAACCATCAGACAAGAGAACTCCGAGATGTAGGTGCTCAAGATACTTCAAAGGTTTCAAAGCGGCGGCATAAGCATTCTGAAATCTCACGTTCGGTAAGTATATTCCACTCGCATATACAACTGATTAAGCTCACAGCCATTTTCACAATGTCTAGATAGTCATCCGGAACGGGCGAGTGGAT
The DNA here is from genome assembly GCA_017657225.1 of Termitomyces sp. T69sscA. Lineage (NCBI taxonomy): Eukaryota > Fungi > Basidiomycota > Agaricomycetes > Agaricales > Lyophyllaceae > Termitomyces > Termitomyces sp. T69sscA. The sequence continues at coordinate 18,023 of JAGGAQ010006059.1, forward strand.
GGTACAGCCAAGACTATCCTCGAAACAAGCCCAGCAACAACCGAGTTCGATACGTTCTGTACAGCTAAGGTAAAGATCCACTAAGTACGGAAATGTTTTTGCGATGAGGCTAAGCAGTAAGCAGTCTATGCGAGGGAGACTTGAGAGAGTTAATGACGACAGATTCTGACAAGTGACGCGAGCCGCCAGGGGTGAGAAGATATTAGCAATAGTCGGGTGTTGAGTTGAAAGTCCTTCCTGCGTCAGATCGATGGAAAGTGTTCGCAGATGCGAAAGCCATTGAAGCCGACCCGGCTTGTGAGATAGAACCCTGGATGTTGCATAGAGATTCCTGTTAATTTTGCAAATTGTCAGTCAGTCCCGTCGTTGGCCATATGAATACGCATATATTCACCTCACCCATTGAAAACCACCAACTTCGCATCCTATTGCGGGGTTCATGCTCAGTGACTTGAGTACTTGGAACATTGCAGACCATTCTTCGCGAGATATGAGGCGTAGATCATGGAAAAAGCGACGCAGAGTCAATTGGCGGACAGTTCTCGATGTCAAAGTGAGGGAAGCGATCGACGCAAAGCGTTGGGTATTTGGTTGGAATAAAAGGTGCAAGATAAAGAATTCAACAATACGATCGAGAAGCTCAATAGGTATAGATAACAATTGTAGGTGGTGATCACTTTTACTGCCAGAATAGAGTAACCTAGTTGTTGTTAAACGACAATCGGGGCCCAAAAGCAAAGCCGAATTTCTTGAATTTCTTCTTGAAGGCATTGTTGACGCAGCACAGCAGATAAAGAGATGAACAAGTTCTATGAAACCCCAGGGAGCTGAAAAGAAAGCAAGCAGGTGAAGCGAAAGGACTCAGATCACGCGAAATTCATCAGGAGTCACATGACCTGTGACATGTTACATTTCAAGAGGTTGGGAACCCCTAGTCCTATCGGCTTACTACTTGGTATATATATCCGGTGCAATAATGCGTCGCCGTCCGCTATATCCTCAGAAAAAGTATAAGCTAATATCGTACTCAAAGAAGCATAGGGGGCTTGAATGGGCGAAAGAGGGTCTTAGTCTCTAGTAGACAAAGGAATCTGTGTTGCGAGGTGTGTCGCAGGACCCACGGCTTCGATAGTTGATTGTTATCCAACACTGTTCTGACCTGTACCGCAATATCCCTCTCATTCCATCCTACAATGTGAATTACCTTATTACTCTATCTTGTTTGTGTGTTTGCCGATGTTCCCTCCTTTAATATCTTCATCGTTCCTACTCTTCTGCTTTTGTCAAGCATGGTCTGCATTCATAGTCGATTTCAAGTCACAAACGCTTCACAGCAATGTTTCCGTGTTTATTTACGTTCCCCTCATCAACATGAGTGTAATATGGACGAATGAATCTTTTCTTCTGGAAAAGCGTACTGGTTGCAAGCCCTTTACGCAACTAGTTCAGATTCTTGTTGCTTGCTGCGATAGCATTTGCCATTAATAGAAAGGGCGGCGTGGAGGTACTTGAAGGTAGAGTATCATCTACGGGGATGACAAGTCATGAACAATCCTACCTCCTACCGGACTTCACCCCAGATTCAATCAGCAAAAAATTTGTGAAGTGTATATACCACGTCGAAACGAAGTAGATGCTACGGTGCGATAATAATCTATCAAAATGTACTAGAATATGACTACAATGGAGAGGTAGAATACAACTAAGAGCAACGCTCGGGTAGATCATTTTAGAGGTCTTTATCAAGATTCAATAAATTCAATGGACGAGCGAGAGTCGTCACTCAATAACCACGCATGGCTCTCCTTTCCTTGTTTCGAAGGTTCACTTCAAAAAGTGAATGAACGAACTTATCGGAAAAGTTCAGGTGGCATTGCTCTAGACTCACGTGGACATCTTCCTCTCTCGCGCTCTTTGCAATGGAGGAATATCCCAATAATTATCACTCTCATTTGCCGAAGTCTTGTATTTGCCGCGGGCTTTCGGCGTATCATCGTTCGAATCAGAAAGAGTCCGCTCACAGGAGCGCGTCCGCGAAGAAGACGAAGGAGGAACAATGCATACCACATCATCTTCATCATTGTCCATCTTGATATTCTTGCTCCTTCCACGTCGTTTCTTCTGATTCTGGCCATGTTTCATTCTCCCTGTATCCCAGTCGTTGTCAGCAGAGCTCTCCCTGCTGGAGATGAGGTTGACGTCAACAGCTGAACGAGTGGTAACAACCGCTTTTCTGGGAGTCTCGTCCGTGTCCATGCGTATAAGTGTTGATGTGCTGCGAGACGGCAGACGCCGAAGCATTGGTCGGGAGACAGGCGTCTTCTCAACATCCGTTTTGGCGACATGAGGAGTCACGGACGGAAACTGTTGAGGCTTCGCTCGCGAACCTTCAAAGTGTTGGACTGTATTTTCGGTGTATTTGTCACTTGCGAGGTGGGTGATTATACAACTTCGAGATCTAAGGCGACGAGGCTTTGGAGGATCTTGGCTGGATTCGGCCATATCCTCAGTATCCGTATTGTCCATAGAAAGAGGTATCTCAACGTTAGTAACACTGGTGGTTCTGGCGCTTTTACCGGGAGGCTTTGGCTTGTGACGGGTATTCGACACTTGTGCGGACGATTCAACCGTGTCATTCAATCCCTTTTCCCTCTTCTTCCGCGCTCTCGTCTTGACAGTTTCCTCCTTCTCCAGTGCCTTGGTCTTCTCCTTTATCTGCTCCTGATATTCGTCCTCCTCGGCCCTATCAACCTCATATAGCTGCTGCCGCCTCTTCATCGCCCTCTTCATAACAATCATATCAGCGGCGCCCAGTTCCGCATTGTCCAGGACTTCTTCATCCTCTTCCCCGTCGTCTACAGGGAACATACACACGCCGTAATTTGCACTCTCTCGCAAGATTCTGACAGCATCCCTCATCTGGCTCTCATCAAGATCCATGTCCTGCATAATCAACCGCGCACCAATTTCGGGAACCAGGATACGCTGTAGGAACTCGCTTGCCGTCAGAGGAGATACCAAGTCTGGATCAATTGAAGCAAGTGGGAACAAGTCGTACAGCATTTGGTGTATAATGACCGATCCCATTTCACCGTAGCTACAGATAGGGTTAGCACCGAACTGATGAAGGAGAAGGAAACAAAGCCCTCACTATCCAGGTTGCATCTTCTCAAAGCTCGCGAATTGTCCACGAACTCCTGCAACGGCCCTTGTCCCTTTAACTCTCACCTCCTCTAACGCTTCCCTCCAAAAGACACATCGCGCTCTAGGCCGGCTATCGCCACTATCCAACAGATCAGAATCCAATCCACTATTGTCCTCAATGATAGCACGTAACGCGCCCTTCATCTTCCGCACACGTTTGCCGAGCTTAGACCAATTAATTGCCTTGGGCCAACCCTTGCGCTCAGCTTCCGGCAGCATTTGACTCTCGAAACGGTGACGTTGGCAAACCGCAAGGTAAACGGTGAAAGGCGCCGTTCGTCCAAGGCGATTACCTGGGCGGGGCTCAGGACGTGACTTTTTCGCTGCAGTATCCAGTAATCGCTTTAGCTGAGAAGTAGGCTCAGAAGGAAGTGGTGTATCGCAATAAGGACAGAGAGTTTTGGGGTCAATTTCTGCTGTCGCAATCAGAAGATAGTATAGTATATATAGACAAGTTCAATGCACCTTGTTCTACGTCCTCTTCCTCCGTATTATTCTTCTTCATTTTTTTCGAGATGGGCTCGTCATAAGTTTCCGAGGAGGCACGTTTGAGGTTAGATGGTCCAGCGATTGGTGACGATGATCCAATGCTCTTCAATACCCGGGCGCTCAAAGGGAACGGTTGAGCTGTTGGCTTCTTTCGAGGTATTTTGTCGCTCGGCGGCGGCTGCAATCCAACACTATGAACTGATTGTACGCTCATAGGAAATGGCTGAGCCTTAGGTGCAGGATCGTTTTGTAACGCATCGTCTGACGACCCGATGTCATTGAGTTCCTGTGCACCCATAGGGAACGGTTGTGGTTTATTACTTATATGAGCCTCTTGAGGTCCGGCATTGCCGTCCGAATCATTAGGGGACACGATGGTCCGACGCGAGCTGTTCGAATTAGAAGGCCGTCGCCGAATCCTGGTCTCTGCTGACTCTGTTTTCTTCTTCGCGATGGGTGGTCTAGCTGTAACTATCTTTTCAGAGACACTCCTCATTCCCGCACGTTTCTTCACAGGGCTATGTTCTTGCGACCCCAAAGGTTCCAGTGACGGGAACTTCAATGGGGCCCTCGGGGATAACGAGGGAGAGGCTTCAGCTTTGAGCTTCCCAGCAGGAGATGACCTTCCAAGAGGATCGTTGTCTGGGACTCGTAGAGGCGAAAAATCAGGGAAAGAGCGACTAGGTGTACCAGATATAGTCATGCGACGCGCTGGAGAGTGTAGAGGGCTGACTGCGGGTAAGGCCTTAGGATTGAGTTGCACCGGCGAAGCTTTACGCCGTAATGGACGTGGTTTGGGGCGAGTAGATTCGGGAGGTGGATCGTCGTGTGTCTGTGCTGTGCATTGTCGCCGACCACTTGGAGACCGATGACGAGTTGTACGTACAGGGCTACGTTCCCGACGCGCGTTGGTCTGAGTAGGCTTAGATAGTGGGGATAGCTTCCTGCCGCGAGACGCTTCTGCATTTTCGTACTCTTTGAGCACGGGTGGCTGGGATGAAGACGCGTAGAGTGCCTGATCACCACCTTGGGGCGGCTTAACCTTGTTGAACTTTAAGAGCTTCAGCACGTCTGATTTATTCTGATAAGATGGATGAAACTTGTGGTAGACTCCCTTCTCATCCATGTACATATCCTTCCTATCCAGTTCGTCCTCATCGACCACAGATCCAGCACGCGAACCAGCGCGCGAGGAGGGTGGCAATATGTCGAGCTCGTCGGGACTATCGAAGTCTGGAATCTCGGCCGGCCTTTTCTTCGCCTTAGAAGGTGGCTTTGTCTTTCGTTGTTTGGTATTTACTTCAAAGCTAGACCCAAGGTCCTCGGTTGCCATACCTGTGCGACGCGTATGGACAGGATCCGACAGAGGTGGTGGAGGTCGCGATGACATGCGAAGTTTGGAATTGTCTTCGTCACTCATCGCGTTCCATGATGAGGTCGCGAGGAGATTCTCCATCGGCCAAGCGTGTCGAGTAATACAACGCGTGAAAAATCAAAGTCGTGGGCATAGTCACGTGATAGTCGTGGTTGTGTCAGGTGTTATCGCGTGGCTCCTACTCGTACTGAGTAGGCGCGACAGTTACATGAAAGCACCGCTTCTTGCGAGAAATACCACAGTTTAAAGTGTATACGACAAATCACGATGATTGTATTGTGGCTATAGTTGAGTCACTCTCAGCTGAGGATACAGGCTGTACTTCAGCCTTCCATCCAACGACTTCTTTACCATCCATGTCTTGAACACTGAGAAAGTATTCGGGTGAAATAATTCCATCTCGTCCTTCGCTAAGCACTACTCCATTATCAGACAGGAAGAATTGAATACCAGCATCCAAGGCCCTTGGAACGTCAAGGAAAATGAGAATCTGTGAACTACTCCTCATGCCTTGAAGGAATAAAGGGCGATTCATAAAATGGGCAGCAGCCAAAGTCCGGAAGGATGATACTCACCGCTAATGACACCGTCACCTGGAACCCCTTGAGAAAAATGGATGTGGTTCCGTGTCATCTTCGATAAACCCTCTTGAGCTGATGATAGGCAGTAAGTACATAGATATAGAATAGAGAAATAAAACTTGCCGATCAACTTCCATGCTTTTCTCGTCGTCCCGTGCACGGCGACCCCGCTTGGTATATCTTTCAGCGACAGTATGGGTGTGAGTTCTAATTTAACCGTCTAGAAACAAAAAATATCTATGTAAGTGGGTCAAGGTCATACAATGAAGGACGCACCTTTATCGAGTGTCCTTGATTCGCCCGGATCCACCACTCCCCTGTATCTTCCTTCAAATCGAATCGCTTCTTCGAGTCCGCCTGCACAAGCTCCTGCAATGCCGCCATATCGAGTTCCTGACCCTTGCCCTTCAGGTTTTCGAACTAACCAAATGATTAATCAGTGCCTTTCCTGCGATGCGAATCCGGGAACGCACCAGATCCTTCACTTTCACGTAACCATCTGGGCGCATCGGAAGTCTCTCATTCTTTGCACCGTGTCGCAGCAGCCATGAGACTGTTTTAGACAAACGAACAGTAGGTGAATCCCTCTCGAGGCCTCGGAGTCTAGCTGACTGCTGTCCACCACCCTGCTTGGGACCTCCTGCGCCCCCACCCTGTTTCTTTCGAGAAGTTGTTGATGCATTACGTTGAGCTTGTGACTCAGGTGTAATTCCTGTCGGTATTGGTGTCTGAGCCGCTGACATGGTCCGACTTCGCTTCGAGAGGAGCCGACGAAGGGTTACAGAACCAGTGGGGATGATGCGCAACAGTTTAGCTTCTCCTTATCTGACGTATAGAAAGCTATATTCTGAGTCTATGTCAAGTGACAGAGGGGTTCATTCAAGGTGAGATGGCTCACCAACTCAAGTCGTTGAAATTGATTGATCGAGTGATCGGTCAGATCAGAAATTTAAATTTATACGATTTGTTGACCAAACACTACTTGATACTTATCGTCACCTAGCCAACTGTAATCTACGGACACAAAGCGGTATCACTTTTCATAAGGGCTTCGATACGGAGTGTCTGTTCTCCGTGTTTTTTCCCAACCAAACCTCAACGGATCATTTCACTTAGCAAGGTTTTTCTGCCACAAGTGTCAATTAATTTCTCCAATCTAACGAAATAAGTGACCTACCATCCCTAGCAGGACATGGTCCATCGGCGTACAATGCCCCTATCCCATTCGCCAAACCATCCACTAAGAGCGTTCGCGAACGATAGTAAAGATTATACGCTTCCGCCGTGTTGTTGGCACAAAGCTTGTCTGTAAAGCTTGCCCATACGGCAGCGCCTTCACAAATGCTCTGGACCACAACTTCCTCTGTGTAGCTCAGCGTGATGTCGCCAACGGTAATCGTCTCATTGTCGAGGGTGAAGCGCTGTAGGAGCCGGTCGGGTGTCCTGCTATAGTCGATGAGCCGTTCTGTATATATCGTGCTGCTGAAATTCGTAGTGCGCGTTGCACCAATGGTATTATCGTCGCCCGTTGTGGCAAGTAGAGGGCCAGTCTATGATGTGATTTGGCATGGTAACGAAGCGCAAAAGACTCCGCAGATGTACTTACATACCACTCAGAGCCGAAAAACGACCCTGTTGCATTCAGAAATGTCCGCGCAGGGACGGTGAACCGAAATGTATTCTCCACAAAGACAGGCGCCAAGCCTTCTGGGCATTTGTCGTAATTGACGGGCTCCGATGGCTCTGCAATGGCGTGCACAGAAAATGCGGCCAGCAGAAGGTATGTGATTGCAATCATGAAATTCTGAGCACAGGGACAAGAACAGCAGGGAACTGAATATTCAGAGCGCCAAGTGCATCTCTTATAAAGTTCGAAGATGCTCAAAAGGGCAGATAAAGTTTGTATATTCCTGGCTCAGATTTCGAGAATCGAACTATTCCCAGAACGCTCATCGCGTCCGCGTCTTGGGAGGTTGCTTATGTGAGCATGCAGAGTCCTCGGATATTTGGTGCAAAGGATATTTGTGTAACGGCAGTGTGTCATGCGCAGTTCCGTAATACATTTTTGTCACTGATAATGAGTTTCCAAGATACAATGGCGCAGCTGGATGCTCAAGAAAAGTCTCAAGACGACATACTCCAGTCTCTGCGTTCGACACATGCTCAGATAAAACACCCGAGTTCTTAGGCCTGAATACTTGCTCTCTTCATTGATCACGAAACTGTACTTGATCGAGTCTTTCAAGCTTTAAGGTTAACTGACCGATGAGTCCGGGCCGACGTCCTGGAGATCAGCCACTGGCACAGGCCGCCCAGAGACCAAATGTGTACCAGGGTGTTTTTAGCTCTCCAAGGTCAGACGGGGTAGGCATGAACAGATAATCGGGCCGTAGGTACTTTACACGGAGAGAAAGCACCTGCCATGGAGAGCCTTGAAATAACTTAAAGGGCACCTGAGCACTTACCCAAGGAACGTAACGGGTACCTGCCGAGTTTCGTCATGACGATACAAGTGATGTCGTACAAGCGAAAAAAAAAGTAAAGCACAAGCTAAAATGAGTTTTAGGTATCTGGTGTCAGTGTCATAAAGACAAGGGAAACTTCGAAGGGGCTTACTATCGTTATGAAATTTGCTATAACGCGCGCTTCATCGCGAGATCTCGTTAAAATGGATGAATTCGCCAGACTTTCCGAGTAAACCACCGACATATTTGCGTTTAGTGTCCGCATATATGCCACATTGGAGCCCATATTGTTTGCTAATCTTTAAATTCATCCTTGGCTGCTCTGCATCGATCAACACTTTGCTTTCTTTCTTTCTTTCTTTCTTCGGCAGCAACCGACTCATTTGATCGCCTTGTTGTACGCTTCCCTCTGCCATGACCGAGGCTTTTCGACCTCCACGGGGTGTCCTTCCGGCTTTAGTTTTTTGGCTGATCTATTAGACAAAGTTATCTAAAATTACTACTCTTGACCTGCCTTCCCTACTGATTATACCTTGCCGAAGGAGCCTATCGTTGTGAGATTTGTTGTAATGAACATGAGGTGAGCCGTGGGAGCAGCTGGTGCGATTGATCTGGGAACTATATACCGTTATTTTCCTTTGCTTATTGTGGGAGATATGAGTGGTGTGGCGGTGGTAGTGTATTTCTATCATCGATCTGGTCCGCGCAAGAACCGCCAGGTTCCGTATAGTGGCATAGATTCAATGCAGAAGCTCCGTTCACCACAGGGAAAGGCAACAAACCATCAGTAATGTTCTGATTTACAGCAACAATTTAAAGTCAAATAACAACTCCAAAAATAAACAACAAAAACCACACCGCCCCCACCAAAGTCCATTCCATTCCGAGATCCCCTCCTCATAAATCACCAGCGAGACACCTCAGAGATGCTTCAAGAACCACTCAACGGTCGACTTGAACGCGCCCTCCTTCCCCATCTTAACGTTCACATCGCTCAAATCCCCACGCACCGCAAACCCATGCGTGCACCCATCAAAGTACTCGCGCCTGTACCCAGGCGCGAACTTGCCCCCGCCGAGCACCGCGTCGGCCTTTGCCTGCGCCTCGAGCGGGAACTGCTGGTCGACGGTGCACGTGTTGAGCAGCAGCGGCGCTTTCGCTGTGCTGCAGTATGTCTGTGGCGTGTGCGAATGAGTGTGTGTGTGTGTGAGAGAGAGGCGAGAGCATGGGGGTTCGTGACGTACCTCGAGGTCTTCGGGGATCTTGAGCAGGGAGGGGTGCGAGGTCGCTGCGACCTGGATGGCGTTGTCGAATGCGAGGTCGAAGACGTAGCGGCCTGATGGGCGGGCGTTAGTTCCTAGTTCGTTCACGGTGCGGACCGAGTGCGCGCGGACGCACCTCCGAAGCAGTAGCCGGTGGCGGCGAATTTGACGATGCCTTGTTGTTTGAGCGCCGTGATGACTTTGTCGAGCTCCGGGCGCGTGACGTCGGTGCCGTGTTTTGCGAGCCAGGCCATAAGGTCGAAATCGGACTGGACGGGAAGGAGCGCGGTGGGTTACAAGGTACGCTAGAGGAACCGGGGTACTCACGCCGGGGTTGAGCGCATCGGCATGGATGGGGTCGCCATTCAGGTAGTCCGGAGCGATAACCTGTGAAAATGGGTCGTGCTGGGATCAGTAGGGGTTTCGGTGTTCAGTTAAGGGGCGTTGGGACCTTGAAGCCGTTCTTTGCGAACGAGTCGGCCAGGAGCTGCCATCGCGTAAGTGAGAGTGGGAATAAGATTTGAGGCTGTCCGTACTTGGGAGTTGACGAGCTGGGGCCCGAAGACATCTGTCAAGAGGAGCACGACTTTGTCCTTGGGATATTCAACGGTGGGAGTGGCGACGTAGGAGTTGACGCCGCCGATCATCTCCCATTTGCCTTGAGACGAATCAGCTACCTATCTAATCTGATCTTCACGTCCTCGACGTTACCTTCAGGAGTACCCTCGTGGATAACGCCTGGATCTGATCAGCCGAGGCAAGGATTCCGTGGCAGGAGTTACAAACCAGAAACACAGTCTTTGCACAAGCTCATGGTTGAGAGAGATGAGGACAAGATCGATTCCCATCAAAATAAGCGTGTCGGATTTATAACACTGCTGTGTAACATTGATTAGATAAAAACATGGTTGCTGTCTCTACAAAAAGCAAAACTTTCCCTCTGAAGATGACGTGAAATGGGTTACGGAGGGATAACCATTGCTGCCTCACTCTCACGTTAGTCAAATGCTATCTATCAACAGTAATTCTTCGCGACCACGTGATCTAAGAACATCCTCGAAGATACCCATGGGATGTGGGGTAGATATTTTAGGAACATTATCATTGTGGCTGTTGTGAATAACCACAGTAGCGTTGCATTTCCAATTTAGCTTATGCCTGCGTTCCTGCTTGTTTCCTTGTAAAGGCAAATTTCATTAATAAATGCACGAGTTCATAACAACGACTCCATCAAGGTGATTTCCGGCAGCTGGGTTCACTCCCATGTAATTATCTTATCGAATTCAGTCAAGAAGGAACAAGTCGCACGGATCGCAGCTTTCTATCTGGACGACGACGACTCGAGGCGCGAGGCCTGATCCACCGACGTGACACGGAGGTAAAGACTCGTGGAGCGCCGTCCCTGGCGACTCATTCGGGACGGGATCCACCCTGAGTGGGCATGTACTTCCCTTGGCGACGTGCTGGGGAGAACGGTGTAGCCGTGCCACGTCGCGCGCATCTAATCCGCCGGGGCGATATGATGGCCGATCAGCGGGATGCATGGAAAATTGAGATGCATGATGGCGGAGATTGAAATGGTTATCAGAAATGGGTGGGCGGTGATTGGGCGATATCTGCCAGCTCGTCCATGTCGCCTGCGGTGGTCGTCGACGCAGCCCCGAGTGAATTCACGTTTGCCACGGCGCCGGCCGTGCGCTCGCCGTGTGTCAACTGCGGCACCCTCCAGACTCCCCTGTGGAGACGAGATGCAGACGGCAATCCGATCTGCAACGCCTGTGGTCAGTCACACTGTTCCAGCCAGCCCCGTGCTCATCTCCCCCAGGCCTCTACCAGAAGTCACGCTCCAAGCCCCGCCCCTCTTCCCTCGCACAGCAGCCCCCGGCCCCCATGCCCCCCACCAAGCCCCCCCGCCCCTCCAAGCCCACACACGGCACCTGTCCGGGCGACGGCCGCTGCGACGGCACTGGCGGCTCCTCTGCCTGCTCCGGCTGCCCCACCTACAACAATGCCCTTGCCACGGCCACCCGTCTCGATCCCGCCCCAGCCGACCCCGATGGTGACGTCAGCATGGCCCCCATCCCCATCGACATGCCTCTCAACGACCAGGAGTCTGCCGCCGCCGCCGCTCTCGTAGCCGCTGGCGTTCTTCCAGGCCATCCCGTAGAACCAGCCCCTCCCACGGACTCGGAACAGGGGCAGGAAGGCGAGATCGTGCTCGGCCCCGCGGGGCTCGGCATTGGCATGATAGGCAATCCAAACGCTGCTCACATCCTCGCAAATCAGGCCACCACAAATCCCCAGGCGGGCAGGAAGGCCCGTGCCACCGTCGGCGCACTCAGCTGCGCCAACTGCGGCACAAGCACCACGCCCTTGTGGCGGAGAGACGATGTTGGCAACAACATCTGCAATGCATGCGGTCCGTCCATGTTTCTCTCTCCTTCAAACTCGGCTGACGTACGCATTCTAGGCCTGTACTTTAAGCTACATGGCACCCACCGCCCAAATAGCATGAAGAAAACCGTGATCAAGCGCCGCAAACGCGTTCCTGCCGCCTCCACTGCCTCGCCTGCCCATGCACAGCCACACCGCATGTCTGACCAGGCTGCGGCCGAGGCCCTCGTGGCCGTAGGACGCGTTGGCAACGAGCGCCGCGATCCGGACGAGAGCGGTGAAGAGGTTGATATGACGCTTGACGAGGATGATGACGGTGATGCCGACGACGACGACGACGCCGAGGGCCCTCGCAAAAAGAGAGCCCGCAAGGCCGTTAGTGCGAACATTGCCAGGAAAACAAGGAGCAAGGGAAGCGTCGAGCACGAGGGGAGTGCCAGTGTCGGTGCACGTCCAGGCCTGCGGAAGCGCGGATCCTCAAACAATGTCAATACTAATGGCTGGTCGTCTGGGCAGCAACAACAAGAAGGCCGCTCGGTGTCGCCCCAGCAACACCAAAATCCCCATCTGAACATGGGCATGGGTCTGCGAGGGCCGAGACAGGCCCTGCCCCCGCCCGGACACAATCCGCACATCCACCCTGCGCTCCAAGGCGACTACCGCGGTCCGCCCTTCCCCGCACCATTCGAGCTGCCTCCGCTCAACATGCTCCCGGGTGCCCCAGGCGCGGCGTACCCGCGGCCTTCTGGCTCAGGAGCCCCGAGCCGCACACACTCGCCCCTGCCCGGTGGCCTGCCCCCACCGCACGCGTACTACGCCGACTTTCTCGGGTTCCCGGGTCTTTCGCCGCCGCCGCCGCTGCCGCCGTGCGCAGGCGGCGTGCCGTCGCTCGCGGAGCTGGAGCGGCATTATGCTGAGCTCGGCGAGCAGAAGCGGCGGATGGAGGAGATGGTGGAGCGCACTGAGCGGCTGATGGGCGGCGTGAGGAAGGGGATTGAGGAGATGCAGGTGACGATGGGGTTGAGGGGTCCTGGGAGCCGGAGGGGGAGTCCGAATGCTGGGAGCCGGCCTGGGACGGCGGCGGGCCCTGGGACGGGGAGCAGGGTGCCGAGCCCGCTTGGGAGCCCGAGGCATGTGCAGCAGCAGCAGGGCGAGAAGGAGAGGGAGAAGGAGAGGGAGAAGGCGAAGGAGGGAGAGCAGCAGCAGCAGGAACAAGAAAGGGAAAGGGAAAAGGAAAAGGAAAAAGAGGAACGGCAAGATCGAGGAGCGGAACACAGTCCGCAGGGGACGGCAACTCCGCCCACACCCGCTCCCGCCCCCGCTGCCGCTGCCGTCAGCGTTCCCGCTGCGGTGGTGCCGCTTGAGCGTGCTGGGTCTGGTGCTGCTGGCGAGAAGAGGGCAAGCGTGTGGCCCGTCGCTGTCGCTGCTCCAGCAGCTGCGTCGAGCACTTGAGTATGGTTGATCGTCGATCGCGAATGTGCGTGCATGTCGTGCGTGTCTCACTGCAGGTGCTCCGCAACGCCACAGCCCCGCGCGCGCCCGCGTTCACGGTTGATACATTGATACCCCTCTCCTCCCCCGGTCTTGCCTTGCCGTCGTTGCCGTCGTTCCCCTGCTTGCTTCGTGTGTGTGTGTGTGTGTCTGTGTCCTCTCCTTCTCTCGTCGAGTTTTGTTCGCTCTCGTTCCCGTCTCCCGTCTTGGTACTAGCTCTAATCTAATCGCCGCCCCTTCCCGCTGCACTTGTATATAAGTATGCTCCTTCCGCCCCGCCCGCCTTTCTCATCTTGCCTTGTTCCCTCTCTCTCTCTATCTTTTTATAAAAAAAAGTTTGTGTGTATGATTTTATGTTTCGGTATTTTACGCGTTTCTTTCCCCGCCCTTTTATTAATGATGTGAACTTTTATTCCTTCTTTTCTTTCCTTTTTCAGTGTATCAATACACCGACCTCCCACCTCTTATCATAACACACCGAACTTTGACTTTCTTTTCCTCTGCTTCTGCTTCTTTTCCTTTTTTCCTCTTTCTTTCCTCTTTCCTTTCTTTCCGCTGGGCTGCTTGTCGTCTCGTCTCGTATCTGTCTCTACACCCTCCACCATCCTAAAAACGCTTCCTCTGCCGCCTTACCGTCCCTCCGCCGCCGCCTCCTGTCTACCCTACCCTACCCTACACATTACATACATACGTATATATTACTTATATCGAAGCACGAAGCGCGAAGCGAGGGGTTATCACACACACATATTACATGTTACAGGTTACACAGACACCTTCATGGACACACGGACACATGGACACATGGACGCATGGACAGGGGCGTCCTGTTGTTTTTACGTGTTTCGTTCTCGTTCTCGTTCTCGTTCTCGTTCTTGCGTTTTTTTTTTGTCTTTTTTGCCTTAATTTTTTTTTCTTTTACTCGTGCTCTGATATATATATATTCTTTTTCTTTTTTTGCTTTGGGCTGGTTTGAGTTTGAGTTGAGGTTTGCGTGAGTTTGAGTTTGAGTTTGGGTTTGGGTTTGGGTTCGGGCCGACCCTCGCTGATGCTTTTTTGATGGGAGTATGTATGAGTATTTGTGTTTATACTTTGCTTTTGATGGTGGGCGGTGGGTTATCTCCGCGGCGCTGAGGAGGATTGGTTTATATGTAACCGCATAACGACGGGGTCCTACGTACTCTACATACTCTACATACAGTGCGATAGAATAGACACTTTGATCAACACCGAAAGCCCATACCGCCTCGCCCAGGTATCATCGCTACGCCCGAGTCGCTGATCGATGGATGCATGATGCACTCTTCTGGTCTCGCGCGGCGCACGATTGTTGATTGATACGTCGCCCTGGAAGCGAAACCGCGTTCTGCCGCAGCTGAGATGGTTTTTTGTTTGTTTGTTTGAGTTGAGTGGTTTTGTGTGTGTCTGTCTAGCTTGGACCCGTTTCACCGGTGCTTGCTTGCTTTTTTGATGATGGGGAACAAGTACGAGTATGTACTTATCCGTGTTTGATACCTCTTCTTTTGATGGTGAAGTGAAATTTGTGGGCGGGCGGTGGGTTTGATTATCTCCGCGGCGCTGAGGATGCGGGGTTTTTGTGGATTGGTTTTTATGTATGTAAGCACATGACGACGGGAGCAGCGTTGTTGCCGGTGCAGGGCGTCCTACAGCTCACTCTGCACACGCCGATCAGCGCCAAAGGCCCATATGTACATATTATTAATTCCCTTCCACCCTGCCCACGTATCAGACGGGCTTGTGACGTCGGCCTGGAAGCTAAACTCGCGTTTTGCCGCATCTGAGGGGAGATTCTTGACTTTGTAGGTGCTCATCTCGTTGTCTTCGTCCACCGAGAGTGTGGCTTTTTGAATGCTCGACGTGTTTCGAAAGCCACTGCCGCTGCTGGTGATTCCTGCGCCATCTCGACTTGATGGCATCTGGATTGATTGCAGCAGAGGACGTAGGAGTTACACTCTGTAGTCGGTCGTAGTGTATAGTTGAATTTAGTCGGATACGAATAAGGCGTCTCGTGGGTCCGCCTGGGCGTGCAGGAGGTGGTCGTGGTCCCCGGCGCAGTTCTAGGAGAGGACCTTGAGTGCGAGGAGTATGACTAGTATGCTTGAAGTGTCCATGTCCTGTCGCAGAGGTACGGCGTCATGTGTAAATCCCGTGTCACATTCTGAAGACTTAGGTGCGTCCAGGGTACATTCAAGAACCTCATCTCTGCACGATGCAAGTCCGGGTACGAAAGGCTCAGCTAACTCAGACTTGACACTTTATCAGTCAATATCGTGTGTGTATGTATCCACAGGAAATCCCATATCATTGTCGCTCTTGTGTTCGCACAAGACAATTCTTAGATCCACGGCCTTCAAACGCTTTAGGGGCTCGAACGATACCCCGCGTAGCTGGTCCCTGAAGGCCATGTCGATTCGAAGCTCCCGTAGGCTTGAACGGCACGGGAAGGTTATGGCCCATCGCTGATCCGGTACTCGATCAAGGGCAAGGCGGAAGCAGGGCGGGTGGTGCCTGGAATAGGGAGAGCCAGAATTCCAGAACCTCTTTGTACCTCCGTGCGCCGCACTCGGTGCCTTGAAGCCTTCAGGGGTTGCTTCGAGATTGAGATAGGACCAGAGCCCAGGTGTGGCAAGCACTACTTGGCGCCATTTGCGGTAGACATGGCAGATAAAGAGCGGTGAACTGTTTTTGTACAGTCTTCCGGGGTCATTAGAGGCATGATATGTATACATACATGGAGATTTCTTTTAGTTGTTTGAGGGGTGACCCTGCGAACTGAAGGAACAGTGGCATCGAGCGGCTGTCCTATCCGGAAGTGGAGACTTCTGAATTGATTAAACAAATGTCGACTAGGCGCTTATTGGGATTCGAACTCCTTGTTATTCTGTGTCGCTGCTGTATTCTCGACTCTACGGGAAGATTGATTTGGCTAAGAAAATACCCACATTCAAGGAATTTGGCAGTACAATAGAGGATGAAAAGAAGAAGCGCAATGCAAGGAAATTCAAGACTGCCAGCCGAGTGAACGTTGAAGCCAGTTTTCATCGGTTATAAAAAAGGCTCCCCTACATCAATTTTACATTGCCTTTCGTGGAAGCCGAGAAAAGGGAACTTGCAAGGTATAGCAAGGAAGGTGAAGAAAATATGGCCATCGGGTTGTGGTTTTGGGAAGGGTGACCGCAGTCGCATCGAAAACTGGAATGGTCAAGCTTCCGCCTTGCCGGCGGCATAAACTTCAGTGTCCGGCCGGAGAATTCCGTTTTTGCAAGCCTGGCCCAAGCTGGTATTGAGTATATTCAAGTGCTATACAGGAGTACATCACGCACTAATCCTTCAACAGGCGAGTCCTTTGAAGTCCTCTAGATTACTTCGCCTGATTACGAACTAGGCATGGACAGAGGCAGTCATTTTAGATGTCACTTTTATTGTTATTCAAGCTGGAAATATTGAAGTCATCTGTCTGAGTGGATCGGACCAATCAGACACTTTTTGTGCCGGACGCCTTCCGCCTCCATAACGACGTCTAACCCTACTTCAAGCTGCACACTGGACTATATATTGCCGCATTCAGGATGCAAAAGATTGTGTGGACAGTATCCATAATCAAGAAATTCCTAGCACTCGGGCTTTAAGATCCGGAGTTGATCCTTCATTGTCAGATTATACTGAGCTTACTGACAAAAGGGTGAGTGGAAACATCATCACTTCAACGACATATGGTGTACTTTTTTTGATATGGCTCGACCTAATTAATTGTTGCAGAATTACTTAGACAGGCCACGACTAGGCCCTGGCTATCAATGCAATCTGAAGTGCAACCTCGATCACGCCAACCTTTCACTACAGAAAAATATTCACGGCGAGACTTCAAAGGTACTCCCGATGCTTATCGTCTATGGGCCCGTGCGACACATGGTATTGGACCTTGCGAGTCAGATATAGGTTTCAAGCTCGGTGAATCTAGAACCCATGGCGAACACAGCCGACTTCTTCCCGCCCCGGAGTCTGACCCCATTCTTGATAAAGCTGTTGAGATCAAAAATTTGCTTCAAGTCTTGCTCAGGAATCATTTCACGGACAGAATGTTTGTCGAGCCAAGGTCGAAATCCCAGGCGCCTCTTTCAGTGCCAATCGGTTTACTGATGTAGACAAACCTTGAATCATAATAAAAAAAATGCGTCTCGACCCAAAGATATCTTCCGGCTCTCATGGGTGTACAAAATTGGTGAAGCGTTAAGGACTGAGGGTCTTACCAATGTCCCAAAAACTTATGGTTTCTTTCTGTCATTGGACCCAGCGCATGCAGAGGTCTCTTTCGCTGCTCTTCTCTTTGAGGATAAGGGTATTTTCCTAGCTGAGATTCGTTGTGATGCGCCACAGAGGCGTTTCATTGTGACACCACAGCAGCAGTAAGTGCTTGAATACCCGTAATTGAGATTAATCTAACCATTACATACATGAATTGGGTATTCTGCACGGGAATCTTACCGCAAGATCTCTCTGATTCAACCGTGATGACCGCGACTCTAACAATATTGCGATTGTCGGGTTTGAGCGTGCCAGAGTTCCTCACAAGATCAACAGCAATCTGAATGACGACGGTGGGTTTACGACACGCGAAGAACTTAAACTACAGAAACAAGTGTTCGCTGAATAGCAACGACTAGACATGCTACTGGACCCAGTAACAAGTATGGAGGAAACAGAGGCACGACATTTGGCGGAGAGAGAGTTCGTCAAAGTTGCCAATAGAATGATGCGGGTCACTCCAAAAGACTGTTCAACACAAACGTGGCCACGGTTCTAGACGTTGATAGAACGTTGGATTTGTATTAAGCCATTTCCAAGCTTATTTTGTCGAGTAACTTTTTGTGGAAATTAATCAACCATACCTGGCGTCATACACCTGAAAACATGAAAAATCATTGAGTACAATTTGAAATTGTAAATATCGCAGGAATAACAGTACTAGTTCAATCAGCTTGGGTCTCAAGTCCTTCTGCTGTAGCTTCAGGACTCGGAGTCCCTTGAGATAAGCTAGTTTCATATTTTCCATCAAGTAGATCTATAAAATCCGTGTATTCCCGCCTCAGCGAATCTTCATTCGCTCCCAAAGCAGCACGATCGAAATCTATGATATATGGATGCCCTTCGTGGTTGATAGTGAGGTTTTCGATACGCAAGTCACGATGACGGACACTAGCATCGTGGATCGATTTCAGAGCGTCCAAAAATCCAGTCCTGAGTGGTAACGAAATTATAAGGCGAGAGAAACAAAATTTGCAGAGCATTTTTTCTTACTTTTCAGACTCTGATATCGTGATGTAAAGTCGATCAGTCTTATCAGGAACTCGACAGTCCCACAACGATGGACCAACATTCTCCGTGACCAGCGCTGATACCTCAGTTTCTACGTCTTTAAATAAGCCAAACATGTAGGGTATACCTCGAGCACCTGAGGCCATCAAGTGAGCATAGACGTTAAATTCGTGTCGTAGCCTTTCCTTTTGGATATCAGTGAAGGCAAATTTGACAACGACATGTGGAAATGAGAGAATTTTCCCATTGGATCCGAGCATATCGATTACAGCTGCATGAGCATCGCCCGTTGTGCCCCAAGAGATTTTGGAGGTAATTGTGATTCGGAAATAGTCCGCGGGTTTATACTCAGACTTGAACGCCGACTTTTCCATGTCTACACGAAGAAAGGAGGATGGGACTGCAGAATTGTACGGACCATGCCGGATCTGTAACAAGGCAAGATTTCTGCCTTTAAGATCGTTACATACAGCCTGACACTGAATTCTTTGTGAGCCGCATTATCTCGGCTTTCGCGACACACCTTAAAATTACTTTGATTCTCCATTGCACGCGCCTCTTCCAAAGCAGCACACCCTCTGGTCTTTGGACGCGTGGAGGTATCCGGTGAATGAAGTCCTCCTCTACGTTTTTTGTGTCTCGCCTCAACTTTTTCTCGAGAAATGAGCTGGCGGGTGCGATCGCGGACATCGTTGATGATAGAGATAAAAAGGCCGATCTGAACTTTACTGTATGCAGGGTCCTTACATTGCGTGAGATCAATGATATCTGAAATGAAGAGAGTCTGACTCAAGCGGTGTCGAAAAGCTATTCGTTCGTGAGTTCCGCAGTGAAAAATGATGAAGGACGAATCCCGCTCAAGAGCGCGTGTCCAAGCCTTTAAAAAACAAGGTCGTTAACAACGAATGAGAATGGATGGTAGAGAAAGAATATCACGTGTTGGATGAGGGACGTAGTCATGCCTTTGTCGATGACATGCAAGTCTCGTTTCGCTGGGAGTTTGACGTTTGGCCAACTTGGTATCGAAGTCGTTTTAGATGAAGGAAGGAGTAAACCAGACTTTTCCTGTTTCACTTTTTCCTCTGTCTTCTTCGTATGTTCCACACCTTTGGGTTTAGCCATCGTGTTGCGAGTACTTCGTTGAAGGAAAACAGGGAGACGAACTGGTGATTGAATCAAATCTCCTATGTGAGGTGATCCAGTTATTCCCAGCCAAGAGGCTACAGTGATTTTCCATGAAGTTTTGATGGAGTCTGGTGATAGCGTAAATGGAGCATCGTTGGAGGGCCAATGTGTTACAACAGTGAGAGGAGTAATTTCCGGAAAGACGTCCATGTCTGCTAGCCCGGAGATATTCTTCAGCATGTCTTCAATTTCCATGTGAGGGAAGAACATTTGCCAAAGCGCCATCCCTGGAAATTTCTTCCTCATTGCTTCGAGATCTCTCCGATCGTCGTCACTCAACACCTCCCATGCATCCTGATCAATCATACTACGCCGTATGCCATCATCTAACATTTCATATGGGCCGAGAATTTCTGGAACACAATCTTCAACTAGCGTATAATATTTCTCGTTGCGCGAAGTGATTCTTAATGCCATCCCAATGGCTGTTGACCACGTGGCAGCAGTGGGATGAAGTAGGAGCATCGACGCCATCTTGCACGCAAATAGCGAGATGGAATTTCGATACGACTGAGTAATACCATAGGCGTCCTTGGGTAGATAAGGACTCTTCATAAAGCTGAATGATTCGGGGGTTGGAAAGTCTTCTCCCTCGACCGAAGGTAAGCCAATGTCGTCATTAACCACTTTCTCTATGACAAGGTCGACGGCCTTAGCCAAGTCTTCAAGGAACGTTGGTACTAACTTGACCCTTTTCAAAGCTAGTCGTCTGTCAATATGTGTATCGTAGATTGTGAGAGGATGCGTCAATCTAGGACAAGGAGAATCCTCCTGGACCACAGGTGGAGGTGGATTATAGTCCAAAATATACTGAAGGGCAGCATGTAGCAGCTCGGGTGGATTTCGCATTCAGAAGAGTCAAGTCTGGTGAAGTCAAAGTTGACGACGATTGCTCACACAGCACAAAGCCTCAGGTTTGAACTCGACATGATTAATTTCCAAACATTGATGCAAAATCGGCGAATTTAATCTTATCAGCAAAATTATCTGATTAGATTATGATAAGCCTTTTCACTCAGTGGCGTCGGGCTCAGCTGCACTCGCGCACACTTTTTAAACACGAAATCTAAAGTTTATTTGACTTTTAAGAGGCTTGTATTCCAAAACGCGTTGAATAACACCAAATGAAGTCAAATTGGAACTAAATATGTCCCCAATACACTCCTGGAAGCCTAATCACTGCTCCTAAGCCTAAAAGTCTGCTCACTGGGGACCTCATGCTGTGGCAAGCTGATTGCTTGCTTGACATCCCCAAATAAACCCTCCTTTTATACCTGTCGTCAACATGCATGGACCAAGCACATTCCAGACAATTCCCCTGTGCATTGCATGTATCTGGGGTGCCGACACCATCTTGGCATGTCCAGACCCTGCTGGAGGAATGGTTTAGCCCTTTTCTGGCTAAATGCATTCTTCCAGCCCTGTCTTGGCTATCCTGTTCTTCCCTCATCCTCTGTCCTTCCATCTCCATGGTTGTTAGGGGTCAAGGACATCATTGCATAAGGGTAGGGCCTGTGGAGAGGAAAAATGATAGTGTTGTTGTGGAGTTTGGCATGAGAAATAATATATTTCTGAATCCAAAGAAGTTCTTGAGCCGACCTCCTGAAAGAGAGGCCAAGACTCAAGCCATTGCAGTGTAGCCCCGCAGAGCCAGAGGTTCGAAAGGGGCAACCTGAGTACGGGCCAAATGGAGGAGGAATGAGAGGTGGAGAATACGATTCAGGTCATCCTCGATGTACAGCTTGTAGGCGTCGCTGCGCCACCTTCCTAATAACTGAATTTCATAATCAGAATAGCCGGCTGCCGTGGCCTCTGAGGCTGCTCCCTGGCAAAAGCTGTGTCCCGCATATAGATTGGGTTTGAGGCCTGCGAGGGCAAGAGCTTCCCAGATGCTTTTGATGAAGAAGTTGTAAGACAGTGGCTTCCCATCAGATTGTTCGAACAGCGGAGTGTTGTGGTTGCGGGGGTTCTCCTTGAATAAGGCTTGGAGTGCGGCGATGGGGCATGTGGGTTGACCTGGTGCGATGGCGACAGTAATGGTAATGCCCTTCCGGAATGGGTCGGTTTTGGAGGCAGGGAGGGTGATGCGTGTGTGCATGGTGTGTTCAACGTTGGGGATGAAGGCCACACAGCCTTGTGAGAGGTTAAGGCTGGAGTTGAATTTGCCAGTCATGCCTGCTGTGAACTCGCCACTGTGGAGGAGGCCTGCGTAAGCGAGGCAGCATGCAGCGTAAATTGCCATGTGGCCAGGGTTGGCCCCGGGCTTAAGTTGGGCGAGGAGGGCTGTGAGTACTGAGAGAGTGATGGGCTGAACGGGCTTCCAATTCCGCTCCCTGTGGTAGTGCTTGATGCCACAGAGGAGCCGTTGGACCAAGGGAGCGTCAATGGCTTCAAAGGGAAGGCCGGCGTCTGTGTGGAGGGATTTGACCACGGAGAGGTAGGATTTGATGGTTTTGGGCTGCACGCGCCCTCCAAGGCTTGCGACCCATGACAAGATAGCCAGTTGGGAGGCGGGGATGATGAAGCCATCAGCGTTATAGAGGTTGTGAAGTTGTACGTACAATATGAACTGTCATTGCTCTGTGGAGTAAGTCTTTCAAGTGCTTGATGTGAGCCCATGCCATAAATAGAAGGAGATGGCTTTAGGGAGATGACATTGCTGGTCATACCACCAAGCTGGAGGACCTTCAAGCTGGGCTTTAGGTTGAGCCAAGGGGCCATGGAAAACATGCATGTGAAAGAGAAACAAGAAGCGGTGTCAGCGACTGAGTTAGCGGAAGAAGATAACCAACTAGATGAAAAGGAAAAGTCGAGGCAGCAGGCCAGTGCTATAAGGTGATGCACGTATCTCATTGTGGGTGCTGACTTGATTGTGATGTTGCATATTGCGTTGAAGACCGCTTCGTTATCGACATGGAAGACCATGTGGTGGCCATGGAGCTGAGAGCCCCAATATAAGATTGCATAGATGACCGCAAACATTTCCTTTACTTGAATGTGATGAGGTCGAAGTCACTGCGGGCATCTTGCTGAAAACCACTTGGTCCCAAAGTGTCCGCCAAGACCCTTTTTGCCGCTCACATCATGCGCAGGAAAGGGGTATCACCTGAGATGTGAATTGCATAAAGCCTGTGAGTTCATTCAACTCGTGTCATGTGCAGGAAGAGCGAGTCACCCAGGAATCAAGTAATTCTGTGAGATATGTGAGTTTGTCATCTGGAAGGCGTACTTCCATAGCCACTGAATCCAGTTTGAGCCCAAGGAATTCGATTGAGGTTGCTGGGCCAATGACTTTTGATGGCTGGAAAGACAAACCAAGCTGCATGCCAAGCGTGAGGGCCCAGGTGAGGGCCTGATGCACTGATTTGGTTGACGAACTGGGAGGGAAGATTGCGAGGAAGTCGTCAAGATAGTGGCATAAGCGAGCGGGAATATTATTTTGCATGATCCAGTGCAAGGCCTCTGCAAAAAGGTCGAATATATACGGCGCTGATTGACAGCCAAAGCAAAGTACGACATTGTAGTAGAATTTGTCCAGCCAAATGAAGCCAAGCAAAGGCCAGTCATCGACCTGCGTTGGGATGTGGCGAAAGGCTGATTCAAGATCGAGCTTGATCATGAGGGACCCCGGCCCTGATGATGTGAGATCCGCAATGGCCCGATCGACCATGTCGTATTCAATGCTGGCTTCCTCGTTAGGAATGCCATCATTGACTGACGCGCTATTGGGCCATGAAAGGTGGTGAATGCGACAAATTTTTTCAGAGCATTTGCATGAAACTGCCCCCAGCGGTGAGGCGCAGAAGTTGGAGAATGGAGGCACGGGGAATGGCCCATGGGTGCGCCTGCTGGCGACTTGGGCAGCAATATTGGCGGAAAGCTTTTTGACGATGGAGGGGCTGAGGAAGGCAGACTTGAGGTTTGAGCATGATTGGGACTTAGATCGATCACCACTGAATCTGATGCTGGCACCGTGATGTATGATTTGAATGATTGTAGATACAAAAGTGCGATCAGGGTAATCACGTAAATAATAAGCCCAAGCTTCTTTGTTAAGAGTTGATGGGATGTGCGGGAGGTTTGATGTGTTGGTGATGC
The DNA here is from genome assembly GCA_017657225.1 of Termitomyces sp. T69sscA. Classification (NCBI taxonomy): domain Eukaryota; kingdom Fungi; phylum Basidiomycota; class Agaricomycetes; order Agaricales; family Lyophyllaceae; genus Termitomyces; species Termitomyces sp. T69sscA. Next base: position 41,904 of record JAGGAQ010006059.1, read on the forward strand.
GTATGTTGGCACGTGGAGCCGTGTTGGGGCGTTGGGGTGGGCGAGGTAAATGTGAGGCGAGGGGAGCCAAAGGTGAGAAGCTGTGGATGGATGGGGTGTTGCCGAGGTGTGGGCCAGGGTGAGCAGACGATCGAGGGGCAGAGCTACTCGCCCTGCCAAGCACCTAATCCTTGTGTTGGTGCTTCCCATGCTTGGTCTTGCTGCAGGTGGAGCAAGTGTGGGGATGGCCCCAGAAGCATGGGCTTGTTGTGCATCGACCCTTGTTGAACTTGCGGCAAGTCTTCGATGGGTTGGATGGGGTGCGTGGCGTTTTGGTTTGCTTGGAAGGAATGGATTTACGGTATGCATACACGTGCTTACTCAATAAGTCTGTGGCTGGGACCCCCCATCCAGAATAGTCTCCTGCTGCCATCTCTGATCAGCGTCGGTTAAAGAAAACCGAGTGGTACTGGAATACCACTGACCATTCGTACTCCACAATGAGTTTGATGAGATGAGCGGTATACTCGTAGAAGACAAATGGAACCGTGTTGCACTTGGGGAGGTGAAAGCCCAGAACGTTAAAGTAGCGTTGAAGGGGGACAATGACAGAGAATGGATTTTTGTACTCCTTTGTGGCGCGATTACTGATTTTGAATTGATTAGTGGCCCCGTTGAAGGTGTACGCGACTTCTTTGTCACAATTTGTGGGGTCGAGCTTGTGGAGGTTGGCCACCTTGAATTTGTGTGTTATGATTGCCGTGATGACTGCCGCCTTGACATTGGGGAAACAGGCACAAAGTGAAGTAGGGGCAGTAAGAGACGTACCGTTAGCTGCTGCCGCTGTAATTGGTGGCACAAACTCTGCAGGCATTGTGGTGAGAGGTGCGGCAGGTGAGGGGGTTGGCGTGCTTGTGGCCAGGCCCATTCTGAGCGCCATGTCTTTGACTAGATTGGTGAGATCAGACATGGACGCGCTCAAAGAATTGAACACGTCAACGGAGACGGCAGTTGACGAATCAATCATGGGAGGGGTAGGGCTTGGGATCGGCAATGGAGTGGAACGTAAGAAACAGCCGTTCGAGGAGCGAGGAGGTAGGGCAGGATTGTTCCTCGAGGAACTGCTCATGCACTGATGTCCAAAGTGGCGATGTGATTAGATTAGATGCAAACGCATGAAGAATGATCTAATTCTAGCCGGCAAATCTGCGAGCGCAGTGTGAGACGATGAAGGTAGTGAGAAGTGAGACCTACCTGCAAGCGCAGTGTGAGACAATGAGGGCTCGCAGGTGCGCTCACGGGTTTATATACATGAAATAGACAATGGGAAGGTCAAAGCTGAAGAGACAAAGAGAACAGCACAAGATAAGATGAAAGAGAAAATGAGATAACGATAAGGTTGAGATCTATAGCCCGAATTAAACCTGGGCAACCCCACCTACACTCTTGCCCAATCCAATTTTTCTGTCAGAAAAGTTTAAAGCAACTTGAATATCATTGACATAGAACTATACAGAAAATCTTCTGGAATTAGGAAAAAAAACAGCTCTCATGATACATTGATGTGTCTTGCCAGATTCCCACATTCAAAAATTTAAGGCTCCAACCATTTAATTTGTTTACCGTTTTTAAACAGTAAAACTATTGACTTTTGACTGTTGAGTTCAACATCCAATGTATTGTAGTGGCAACAAGCATCAGTCTCCGACTTATACACATGAACTAAGCACTGATCAGCTATTACATGAGGAAAAAATTATTAGTTGCAGACCAGCTGCACAGCTTTAATATTATGATAGTGTAGTTGTTACTGCAAGAAATATGTCATATACAGAATTTTCTCACACAAGCTCGCCTACATTGTCATTTTCATTGTCACTTCCTTTTTTGTTGCCAGCAGAGCCCTAATGAGGGACATCTTTTAACTTTACCCAGAGAAGGTCTGAATGCATTAAGGAGCCCTCTGGATATGAGAAATCTGCATCATCAAGTGAAATCAAGTCCTGCACATTGAACATCAATGTGACTGTGCTTGTGGTTTCAGCTGTGTATGATGACAAGGTGAATATTACAGCAACAGCACTATAGTCTGCCACTTCTTTTTCCATCGCTGGTAAGTTCTGATAGCATTCTATCTTAAAGAGTTTTTGACTATCAAAGACAGGAACTAGTATAGGAAAAGTAAATTAAGATGTAAGAAACTGGCATAGGTACCAATCGTACTCACTACTTTTTCCAAGAGGTCTGATAGGAGCTTTCTACATTAGTCCAGAATTCTTTTTGACATCTGTGATATGCTTGGAAGGTGAAGGTGGAGAAAGTTTGGTATTTTTGGATGCACCTTGAAAGTAGACAATTATTACATAGAAAGAAAGAGCATCTTTTATTCACTCATTAAAACTGTGTCTATATGTTGATAGAGTCACTCCTTGAGCCCACAAAGGGACAGCAATTTTTGATAAAGAGAGCACAGAACCAGCAGCAGCCATGGCATGAGGAAATGTATGATCAGAAAATGCTACTGATATACTGCTTTGCCTAGCAGTCTCATTAGACACAACATTGCTTCAGGTGACTGCTCTAACAAGGAAAAATATGCTCCAGGGGCTGGATAAATCTTTGCATGCAAGATATTAACCTGGTGCATGGAGTGTCTGTGGGTCCACAGTGGCAAGGTTTGTAATTGTTGTAACATGAGGCACTTTCAGAGCTAAAAGTTGATTAGAGCCTGCAGGAAAAGCATATGCCAGGTTTATCATTGGTGTGTTCTTCAACACCTCAGACACAAATGGTGAGGCCAGTAGGCTTGATATCCTAATGGGAGAATCAATCAGCAGTAAATAAAAAGCATCAATGCTGTGATATGCATGCTAAGGACAAGTTGTCACCTAGTAATACACTGCTTCATTCTAGATTGAAATTTTGAGCCTTCTTAGTTGGTGAAGCTTGACTGTGCAGTTCACTATGTGAATGGTTTGCAATGCATTTTATGCAAAGTTAGTCACAAGCTTAGAAAGAATATTTGGCACACACTTGATGCCTCCACAAGGTGACACAGCTAGATGTTCAATGTTTTGAGTGAAGTGACAAGGACACAAGAAATATAAATACATGGTCTTTTATATGTGATTTTTTAAAATTCAGGCAGCCAATTTTTTTTTGCCTTTGAATTACCTGTGATTTGGTACTTACCAATGGCACTTCTTTTTTTCTTTGCGTTTTATGTCCACATTCCAGCTCACCAGAAATCTCATGCATCACAAGATTGCACAAGTCTCTGACATTTCAATAGGAGATGCCATGAGAATTTTGCAAGATTAGAGTGTCTGAAGCTTTCACCACTATCATCAAAGCACAGGTGAGTATTTTCTGCAGAGTGTTCTTTTAGTGTATACAATGACAAATTATTAGAGTTATTTGAGACACAGATTCTCTCAACTATTACACATCTTTGTTTGCTTCAAAAAATGAAGACTCTGCCACTGCTGAAGTTGCACTCAAACAAATATATTGGAGAATTGTTTGCTCTTGGTGAGTGTTACCAATATTGAAGAGACTTTGTTGTACTAAATGTGTTATATAGGTAATCTCAATGCTTTCAACTTTTATTCAGTTAAGGTCTCAGAGAGGAGCAGAGGCAATGCAAATTGAAAATATCTTGTGCTTGATGCCTTTTACTATCTTGAACTGGACTCTTTCTTAGCTCGCTGCTTGAGCTGCAGTTGCAGATTCAGACTTGATTGCTTGTATGCTGCATGCACATTAGTATGACAGACTATTTTATAATGCAAAATCAATACCTTGACACATCATACTTATCTATCTGCTTAGATATGTATACAGACTTTTACTTGATGTAAACTATAATTTGGACCAGTAATCAAAACAAAAAATCATTGTATAGTGCAAAAAGCACTGCACTGTTTAGTTTGTGTGGATTTGGATTCTTATTGCCTGTGATTATATTACAGAAAACAACTGCTGCTATTCACTGAAAGGGGTTATCTTACCTACAGTTGAGTAGACAGTGCATTTGAATGCAGGAACTGACAAAAGAGTTCAAGATAGGCAGATTTAAGGAGGTGTAATTTAGATCTTTGCTTTAGGCATGAGAAAGATGAGTGCTGGGTGGGGGTATGCAATCGTGGCCACAAGTATTGTATATAGCAGCTCTGATTGAGGCACCTGAGCGCTGTGCCTAACACAATGAAGGGCTGAATGAGGTTGGCAGTAGCATGCGCAAGCTTTGATTGGACTGAGGCTGAAGTCTGGGAGGCTCCAAGTTTGGAGATAGCTCTGCAAATAGCAGAAGCTGCAGCAGATATGAGGATGGAGAATTGTTGTGGTCAAGAGTATATGATTATATCTGCAAGTATTGTATGCAACAAGTCTGATTGAGGCACTTGGGTGCTGCATTTGATGCAGAAAAAAGAGTGAATGAGGTTGGTGGCAGTGCATGTTGATAAGCCCCAGGTTGTGTCAAAAGGTGTACTGACATATTTTCTGGCACAAGCTTGTGGACTAGTGGTCAGCACTGATGATGCCTGAAATTGTACCTAGTGGTGTTGGAGTAGGCAATCACAAGGTGAGTAGCATCGGGCTCACTAATTGAGGAGAACCAAGCAGGGTCCTAGAAGATGAGTTAGTGGAGGACAGCAGTAAAGTAGTGTTAAGGTAGTGCTTAGCATAGTTGCCAAGCGCTAAAAGCCTGCTATAAGTGCAAGGTGCGCAGAGAACTAGGACACTGGCATACTTCCAGCAGCAAAACAAAGCACTATACAATGGCACTTTGGCATAGAGTAAGCTTAAGATAGATGAAATTGTGCTCTGAAGCCCAAGCATAAGAGATAGAGAGTGAAGGTAACTTGTCATTGGCAGAGATATAAGTACAGTATATATACTAAGTTGTAAGCAAAGTCACTGTTGGCGACCAAAGGTTGCCAAAACAATGAACTTGGTAAGTAAACAAGAACCAACAATTTTTTATATAGAAAAATGTCAATCAGATCTTGGCTGTCAGGTTCCGCTGACCACAGGGGCTCAGTCTACTGGGCAAACACCTTACGTGATTGTCACGACCCGCTACCGACCCCCGGGACTTAGCCCCGGCCCCGGGACTCCAGCGCTCCCAATACCACCCCCACAGCCGCCCCGGGCCTGGACCGCTACCTGGCCAACTCCCCCGGCCATCACCGGCCATCACCGCCCGTCAACGCCACAGCCACCGCCACTCGCGGCACCTCCCGGCCATCACCGCCGTGACCGCCACATCAGCGCCGGGTCTCGGCTATCACATCACATCAGTGCCGGCACCACCCGTCACCCCCGACCCGCGCCGAGACCCCCCATCACACATCATGATCGCGCATCATTGCCGCCGACCTCCGCTCGCCATGCCCCGCTCCCGCTCCCCCCTCACAGCACCACCACCGTGTGTCTCTGCGCTTCCACTACGAGACCTCCACGCGACATGTCTTGGCCTCGCCCCGTCCCGCGCGGCCCCCGGGTCTCATCCCAAGCCCCGGCGCTGCGACCCGCTACTGGAACCAGGGCCTGACCCCCGGGCCATATGTACTACGTAGTATATAAGGCGCAGAGTAGTAAGTAGGTACTCTAGTCTTGATATTACCGTAACCCCTGTCTTGTCTGTTGTGTTCGTCTCTGTTTTCGTCTCTCTCGTGCCCCGGTTTCATTACTTTACTTGCTTCTTTTCTCGTACTCGTCTCGTTTCGACTATCTCTCTCGTCTCAACTCGTCTCGTATCTCTAATCTAATCTCGTTGTCCTCTCTTCTCCTTTCCACTCTAAGTTCTCTCGACTCCTTGTTCCCAGCTCTCTTCT